>CABFOV010005208.1:5142-44736 GCA_902141375.1 Timema poppense
AGGGAGCTCTTAGTACACTTTATTGGGATTTTAATATCAACCTCCATGTCAACATAAATTAATACAAAACTTAAGTCTGTGTCCAAGTACCCAACATTAGTAATGTCTTTTAATTTTATGTGTTCATATTTATAGAAAAAAACGTAAATAATGCATACAAACCACAAAAAAAAATGTTTATTATATAGAAAGACGTGTAAGTTTAGGTTAAGGTGGGGATACAGGGAATTCAGAAAAGGTCAGTTTTCTTGCAGTTTTTATAGTAAAAGGTTTATTTATGTTTTGGTCAAAATAGATCAAAATTAATACGGCTTCTATACAGAGTTTAATTTTATTCCCATGGTGATATTAACCAACTGTTGTTGAATATCTGTCATGAGCATAGTGTCACTATCTAAAAACCTTTTTACATGAATAGAAAAAGTTTTCATAAAATTCCATGTCACGCTTACTTGACAGAAGATATTCAACAACTGATGATATTACCATGTCAAGAAAACTAAGCTCTATGTTTGTATAGAAGCAATATTTGATATATTTTGACCAAAAACATTGAACTTTTCTCGTGTTCCTTGCATCTCCATCCTAAGAAGAAAAATAAATAGATGTACGTCTTTTTTCCCCCAAAGGATATTAGTCCTATGTACTAGAGCCTTCTTTACATAAATGGAATTTGCTAAATAAAACGCGTCGGTGGTGGAATGCCTTAAGGCTTATCTTTCGCAATAGGCTTGACTGCTGATAACGGGGAAACCGGGTTTCAAATTCTGGTTGGATGTACTGAAAGTTTTATTCCTAATGGGTTTTCACTCTCATTCCTCGCAAATTTGGTTACAATTTGTCTAAATTAAACTTTCCTCATCCTTAACACATTAACATTATAATTAGTACGTATGCGTTTAAAATAAACGGGTATCAAGACGATGTCTTAAAACTTTAAAAAAAATTATTTTTGAAAATGTTAATATCTTGTGTTTGAAATAACCTTTGAGTCGTTTTGAAAATTTTAATATTTTGTGTTTGAAACATCCTTTAATTTAGTTTACTTAAAATACCATTGCACAGTTTACTATATAATAAATAACACGATAGGTACCCACATATTGAGACACACGAACCAAACGTCAATATTGTCTAGTCTTGTTTGCTTGTGACAGGAGAGGTCAGGGTTCAAATATTTTTCAGATATATTAGGTTTTTATTTTTTATTTAATGGATTCCTAAAGAAAATGTGGGTTCACTTCTTCTATTTTCTATTTTCAGAAGATCAAGGTTTAAAGTCCAGTTGGGTATACTGGGCTGGTTTTTACTAAATGATTTTCCACCATCCCTCCAAGCAAATGTGGGTATACTTCCTCTAGATAAAAACCTTCCTCATCCTTTACACATTAGATTAACTAGTACACACACGTATAACCTAAGCTGGTTGTAAGATGTAGTGATAACAATAATAATAATAACAACAATAAATCACTAAATTAGCTTAATATATATTTTCAAATATTAAATTTGACATTTCCAGTTGCTTATTTATAATACAAGATCATTCAACTCTAAAAAAAAAATCCACTCATGATTTTTACTTCTTAATAAACGTTTTTTTTAGCTCATAATTTTATATAAAGAGATAATAACTAGAGGCAGAGTAAACATGTCGGATGGAAATGGATGGAACGGTTCCTTATATTCATGACACAAAACAAGTTTCAAACTTTCTTGCGAAGGACCAGTAAAAGAAGTGGCAAAATAAAGTTATAAAAAATTTCTCTTGGTGGGAGAGAGAAGTGTTTGTGGATTTTATCCACAAGTCTGTGAATTTTGAACCGGTGAGGTTGAACGATAACAGTTCGCTTGTGATCTTTTGAAACGAGGAAGCTGGGACGATACAAATTTAAGGTAAGCGTACATGGTTCGATTCTCTTTGTAGATATACAGACGAAACTCAAAACCCATATTTAAACAATTAACATTTCTATATAACACATTTAAATATCATTTTATCAATTTTTGAAATTATAATACACATATAAAAACATATTTAAACATAATTATATCATTTTTAATTTATAATTAATGCGCATAATAAACGCAAGAATTTTCTGCAAAATTGACTTATAATTTAATTTTTTTATTTGCAAACTATAAATTACTCAATATTTTTGATTTCAATTCAAATTAATGATAACAACATTCCAACAACTATGACTGTTTCCCTTGTCCAGAAAATTAATTCCTTCAGTCTAATAACTTATACAAGAGATTTCTTTGGACCATATATTATAACGGCTGTCTAGTGATCATAGGTAAATATTAAATACAAAGAAGGAACAGTATCAATGTAAACAAAATGATAATTGATTTATTTAGTATATATATAAATCTTTAACATAATTTTTATATTTGCTGCATGCTGCATCGTAGCTGTTATATAAGAGATGAGTTATAATTTTTAACCAAAGATAAATAATTTATTTACAGAATGATTTATTATTTTTAACCAAAGAGAAATATTTTATTTACAGAGTGAGCTATTATTTTTAAACAAAGATAAATACTTTATTTACAGAATGAATTATTATTATTTTTAACCAAAGAGTAAAATTTTTAGAAATATTTTATTTACAACATGAGTTATTATTTTTAAACAAAGAGAAATATTTTATTTGGAGAGTGATTTCATATTTTTACCCAAGAAGAAATTTTTATTTACAGAATGAGTTATTATTTTTAAGTAGGAGAAATATTTTATTTACAGGTATAAAACCACGCACAAATCAGGGTTTCCATTAGAAGCTCAAAATTTGCTGGGAAAATGGGGGTTTCGTTATAAACTACTATCTTTGGCGATATCCTAAACCTCTAACCTTAAAAATGAGTGGTCGTTTGTTTATGTTCAGTCATTTTTGATTCAAATTGCGATATTATATACACGCCTCAATGGGAAGTTCCCAAACCTTATGGTTATATTTGTGCATCGAGCCTCACTTCTCTTCCGGCCTGCTCGCACATTTACACTAATGGGATTGGGGTATTAAAACTGCCCTTAGAAGAAATGTGACATAATTGGTAAAGAGTTAGAATCACAAACAATTTAGGGGGGGAAACACCTTAGTACATGGTAGAATTTTAACCCTAACCTACCAGTCACCAGTAAACTAGAGAAGACGAGGCTGTAGCCTTAATCCACATTCATCACCAGTGTAGGTTATTTTAGAATTAAACTGGTGCTTTCTATACACATGATTCACAACCTAAACAAGTAATTTTAATGTTTAACATATGAGCTTTAAAGTCTTAATTTAAGGAGTAAGGATGGTAACGATTGACTAGAGGAGGTACAGTTGAATCAGCATGGAGATGGTATTGATAAACCACTGTATTAACTCATATTTGAAAAATCTGCTTTCCAATCACCTGGCCTGGATCCGAGCCTACTCATCATTGGCTATCCATTTTATTTATAGCTTGACAATTTATACTATGTGAACATTTACCAATACAATATTGCATTCTAATCAGTAACAATTAATCGCCATACCTAGACGGAAAATCGCCTTGGCTAACTTTCCTGTTTGTACAAACAAAAGGTTTATTGTAAAGCCCAGTGAGAATTAATTTTTGTGTGAAATCTGTGCAAATATACGGTTCAATCATATTTTTTAAGGTATTTCAACAACGGTTTTTTATGACATCTAAAGACTTATCTTAATAGGGTCAATACACTCACCGATATCCCTAAATTATATCTCTATGGCTTATTATTACCTACCTCTTTTATAATAAGTATACATTTTTAACTATACATATTTGTACTTGTGGTCACGCAGTAAAAAATTCTTGGTTAAACATTTACTGAATTTCATGAAAAAAGGAGATGTCAAGGTTCTTACCCGGCCGGGTGCACTGTTAGGTAAATTTCCCCATCATTCTCTATGTTCGCGCGAAAATGAGGGCCAATATTACAATATCTCATCAAAGTCCTCGTAACTTAGCTGTTCGTAAAGTCTAACCGTCTGTTAACTTTGGCGTTGTAATACTATTTTTATGTGCTCGTCAAATTACGAACAGATGCCTTCCATTATTTTTTTTATCATTAACGTTATTGGAGCGCTAGCTTTGTTTCAAGGCTTTTGATTGGTTTAGTTTGACCATAAATAATATAATTCAGTCATAACAACGTCTATGGAATTGTTATGAAAACAAATTATTCAAAGCAATTGTAGTTCATTACGTCTGTATAAGCTATCTGCTATCTTTTATCGTATTTATTTTTCTGTTAAAATATCTGTCGAAAACCATAAATGAGCACAGAGTGTACATTTTAGCAAAGAAGATAAAAGGTTGCTGATTGAAATAATATACATATAAATAAACCAACGATTGAAAATAAATAACGCTAAATGGTGTTAAATCAGTTCAAGAATTTAAAACACTTTATTTTTTTAGACTAAAACGTAAAAAAAATAATCTTCCTCGTTATAAAATCCCAGGAAATTCTTTCGTTTCAAGTATCTCCTCGTTCTTTGAAGTCTTAAGTTCCTTAGAACGTGTAACTCATCTTCAAAGTCATCATTATCATATAATAAATCACCCATTTCATAAAATAAATAAATGTAGCCTCAATTTAATAATATCAATCGCCTTTAGAACAAGATGGCAGAGTGTTTAATCTTATTAATGTGAACTCTGTGTTTGCTAGCCGGAAGATAACCCTCGCGTTAACTTTATGAGCACTTTTACGTAGACATTAGTGCAAACGGAACATTGTAAAATCAAAAGTAGTGGTTGTTATGACTTATCCTTATATTAAGCCCTAACGAATAAAATAAAGTGACATTATAAGATTGAGCCTGAGTATCCTTTTAAAACTACCCTCATCTTATCTACTGTTAACAGCTCGGCCCCCATTTATAGTCAGATGGTTTACGGCAGTGGTCACGAGACTCATTTTATATGGAAGCTATTTTCAAAATTACAAATTTTTTCACGAGTTATCCAGATTAAAAATTTGTTGTGTCGAATAATGGTTAATATAGTAACCTGTACAAAGACACTTGCCATCACACCTTTTTTCCAATCGGGGATGGGATTTGTGGCTTGGATTCATAGTTTTAATGGAAAAGATGTGACACTATTAGAAAACTTCCTACAAAATAAATTTGTAATGCTAGAAAATACAAAGATTATTAAATTTCAAACAAAGTTATTATTATTAGCACCGCGTCTTACTACCTGTTCGGGTTGTACGCACTTACGCTAATGTGTAATGGTAGGGTGATTATGAGATGAAATGGAGGACCTACAGTTTAACGTGGAATCCGAACCACGGTGGAGGCATGGCATTTCCCACATTCACAAGATGTCTTGTCAGAGGTGAAGGAAGGGTTTGGTAATCAGATAAATCTATGTCGGTACTGAGGATTGAACCGCTGACCCCATCATAGAAGTCCGAAACCTTACCTCTAGACCACCAGGTCACCTTTTTAAACAAAGTTATAATTATATATATATATAAATAATAATTTATATTTAATTTTATAAGCCTGTTTACGCTTGTATATAAATTACAAAAATATACCTAAATATATTTTGACGAACAATTTCTTCTGATTTTAAAGGATAGGGGACCAAAATATCGAGAAAAATAGTAGTTATCAACAAAAATCTGATTTTCCCCCCAAAAGTTCACATTTTCTTTCTTTGCTTACATCAGCATGGAAACTCTGTATGAGTGTATATTTGTAGATCAAATATTTCTCTTTTGTTACAAATAACAGCCCTACTAAAGCAATTCTTATTTCAGTTGTATGGTGCAACAAATAGAAAGGTTACGGCATCGATATCTGTAAATAAAATATTTCTTTCAAGCTACAAATAATACCACTCTTACTTTAATGGTGTGGTATGGAAGATATAAATATTATGGCAACTATTTGTATATTTACCAGACAAACCTTGATATCAGGTTAAACATAAACTTTTTTTTCATTTATAACAAAATGGAACTTTTAGTTGGTTTGGTTTGGTTCAAAATTGGAATCATAAGAGTATTATACAGTATTTATTAAATTTTATCTCTATTTATTTAAAATAAATTAATCAAGGGTAGTTTACTCACGAAAAATGGTTTTATTTTGGAAATTTACAATGAAGATTGAATTCAAAATGGAAATATTAGAATAGTTTTTCATGATAAATAAAAATACCTCTTTATTTTTACAACTAACATAAAGTTTAGTGTAGTATACACTACTAATAATTTATTTTTGAAAATTTTATTTTTGTAAAATATAATTATTTTACAAAATTGTTATAAATGTATCTATAAAGAATGATTATATATGGATTAACAAGAAGATGTAATTGTTTTTATGAGGAAAATATACTAATGGTAGTTACTCAAAATCTATTTGTGTAAATTATCTTCGAAGCCTTACAGAATATGAGAAAGTTTGTGCGATTGTGTCTCATATCGTTTATTTAAGATTGGCGAGTAATTATCTTTCCCATTTTAATGCAGTTATCAATATTTGCATCTATAACTTTATTTCTATAATTGTTTTTCACCCCCTTCAGATGAAATTTATTATTTACACAGCTTAGTAGATCAGAATCCGAACAATTTCTTCACTTGGAGTGAAACACGAACCAGAAATGTATAATTTTCTTTCAATAAGAGAGGCCATACAAATTAGATTTAAACTTAGGGAAACACTCTTCAATGATAACCTATTGGTAGCTCGCGTTTGACAATTTTGTGACCCGTGGTCTAAGGTGTCATTCTCGTCATAAACTGGTTTAAATGGCGAAGAAGATATCTAGGTTAGAATCCTAGGTGTATATGTTGAGGGTAGGTTTATACTAAACGTTTTCCCTTTCACTATTTATGCATTTATGAGTAGGCCTACATTTATTTTAATTTTACCTTAATTAAGCCTACACAATTATCGTGGTAAAAGTGGATATTACGGGAGCGTTGTGAACAACTGTGAGCAAAATGTACTTGTTTCAAGATACTTCTTGATTCTAAATAGAACTTCCATTACAAATTTGAACCCTCTTAACATAACAACTCTTCAAGATGCATGCCTTTCCTTGGTAGCAGACGCCAGAAACTTTCCGCAGTTCCCAAGTTGTTCTCGTCGATTAATCCGCTCGGAAATGCCCAACTTGGCAAGAACGTTCCAAGGATCTTTCTCAAAGTAGTGTGTGGTGGGCGCGTTGCGACTAAAACACACCAGGAAAATAGGGGTTGAAGTTGGGGATGGGGACACGAACTATTCGAAATTAACTTTGGAGAACTTTTATTTTATTTTACACTCAAGCCCTCAAGTGTTAAAATAGTGGCTTAAACTTTTTAACCTTAGGCAACACAAAGGATGATGTTAGTGGATGTACCAGCAGTAACACAATATAAGGAGCGGATTGTAAAGATCTGTACTAGCAGTCGAATGATGTGAGAAGGGGATTATAAAGATCTGTATCACTAATTTCACAGAATAAGAAGAGGGAATTTTTTGAAGAGCTGTACTACTAGTCGCACAGAATAATAAGGGTGGATTATAAAGAGCTGTATCACTAGTTTCACAAAATAAGAAGAGGGAATTTTGAAGAGCTGTATCACTAGTTTCACAGAATAAGAAGAGTGAATTTTGAAGAGCTGTACTACTAGTCACACAGAATAATAAGGGTGGATTATAAAGAGCTGTATCACTAGTTTCACAGAATAATAAGAGTGGATTATAAAGAGCTGTATCACTAGTTTCACAGAATAAGAAGAGTGGATTATAAAGATCTGTATCACTAGTTTCACAGAATAATAAGATTGGATTATAAAGAGCTGTATCACTAGTTTCACAGAATAAGAAGAGTGGATTATAAAGAGCTGTATCACTAGTTTCACAGAATAAGAAGAGTGGATTATAAAGAGCTGTATCACTAGTTTCACAGAATAAGAAGAGTGGATTATAAAGATCTGTATCACTAGTTTCACAGAATAATAAGATTGGATTATAAAGAGCTATATCACTAGTTTCACAGAATAAGAAGAGTGGATTATAAAGAGCTGTATCACTAGTTTCACAGAATAAGAAGAGTGGATTATAAAGAGCTGTACCATTAGTTTCACATACTTAGATGAGTGGATTATAAAGAGCTGCACTACTAGTCTCACAGAATAAGAAGAGTGGATTTTAAAGAGCTATACTACTAGTATCAGAATAATAAGAGTGGATTATAAAGAGCTGAACCAGCTTTTATACATAGAAAGAGAATAAGTGATAAACAACATTGCGTGAAAAATAAATCCTTAAATACACCAGTCAAAATCACAATTTTGGCCAAGCGGCCCATTATGTTAGACTTGCGTTGTAACGAATCAATACTAGAGAGAAGTTCTGTGTTCAAATCCAGGACCTCAAAACTTGAAAAAGTTTCCCAAATGCGGTGGTTTTTCCATATTTGGTTTAATCTAATGGAAGATAATTTTATATAAACTATCCTCCTAATTTTTACCCTTTTTGGTGCGTGTGCTTTGCAGTGAAATTTTCGAGAAAAGGGTTTGCCCAAAGAGCATCGATACAAAAGGCTGAAAGGTCAGCCAAACGTGGTGAAGACAAACAAATTCAAAACCAGAAAACTAGCAATGTTTCAAGTTAGTCTCATATATTATTTTGTTATAATTTGATGATGATAATTTTTAATAAAACACAAAATCCAAGTTCATATAGTCCGGTTTGCTGGTGACAGGAAGGTCAGGGTTATAATCTCGGCTGAATGTACAGAAGCGGGTGTTTCATAAATTGTTTCTACTGCCACCACCCCATGCCAACAAAGGCACTTTTAAATATAACTATACCATATTAATGTTATTAATATAGGCCTATATTCGTAAAATCCGAACGGGTAACAATACGCTGGAAAAAAACCACTCAAACCTACATCCTTCATAGCCAAATCCATCGACATAATTAAACTATCGAAATACATAATTGTATACAACACTAAGCCATCAGTATATTATGTGGTAGAACTCCTCTGGATTAAGACATTGTCCGATACCTTGGCTCAGTCGGTAGCGTGTCTACATGCTGAACTAACGGTCCCGGCCTCGATTCCCGACATGAGAGAAAAATGTACACGGTGAAATGTGGGAGCTTTATCCATTCGCAGTGATGAATTAATGACCTTGGATTGGGTAGTGTATACATTTAAGTTCATTTATAAGTCACGTGCTGATATAATCAATCATTACAGAAAATTAAAGTTCAATACCTCAATAATAATAACAAATGACCAACTCATTAGAGTAATTAGTATATAAATGTAGGCCTTTAACCCAAACGGGCAGTATAACATGATGCTAAAACATGATTTAATTGTGATTTTTACTTTTTTTTATTTTCGAGTGCAAACTTGTTTAAGATAGCGAAACGATATTTCACAAATAAGCGAAACTCTGAGTTGAGAGTATTATAAACCTTTTGTTTACGCCACTTAAATAACAAGAATATACTGCTTTTGGGACTACTGGTAGAAGTCTGTCAGCCTATAGAACATGCAGCTGTTTAATAAAATTTAATGCCACTTATTACTATTACCATATAGGTTATAAATTATTTTAATAGTCGATATGCACAAATATTTGATTATATGGTCAGAGGTGTCAGGTTAATTTGATATGTTTTGCCGGTCACGACCTGTGATTATACTAACATCTGCGACTAAATCAATTTACCGCTGATTTTACTATATTATTATTATTATTATTATTATTATTAGCAGTGCTTCTTATTACCCGTTCAATCTGTACGCACTTACAATAATGTGTAATGGAAGGGCGATTATGAGATAAAATGGAGGACCTAATGTTTAACGTGGGATCCAAACCACGGTGAAGGTCTGGCATTCCACACATTCACAAATTGTGATTAATACACGTCTTGTCAGAGGTGAAGGAAGGGTTTGGCAATCAGATAAATCTGTGCCGGGACCGAAGATTGAACCCCGGACACCCATCACAGAAGTCTGACACCTTACCCTCATATCGCCAGGTCACCATATTTTTCTATGTTCTAGAGATAACGATCTTGTGTTCCAGGAAGATGTGTAAGAGGTTGTAATTATTTTAGCATAATAAATTAACAAATAAATTAATCCCTGACTTCTCTATGTTCCAGTGACAGTAAACCTTGTGATCCAGGATGTTATCGAGGTCACTAGCGATGGTTCTGCTGGTGCTAGCTCTAGCTGGGATAACCAAGGCAGGAATGCACTTCTTGCGTCTGGTGATCCTCGCTGCTGCAGGGCTGGCCGGGATGTGGATGGTACACCAACTGGCTCAGGATTACAACAAGATTACCTCCCAAAGGCCAGGGCGTCTTTTTAAGAGGTCCATGGAGGACGTCCTGCATTCGATGGTGAGTTGGGGAGGTGAGAGTACTAATAAGGGAAATGTGGGATGACATAAAATTCTGGCCCAGATGTTCACATTTTTAGACACTTTCAATTTTCATGGTCCTCAAATAAATATAATACTTTTCCAAAGGGAGTAGAAGACAGACTAATTTTCAGAGCCTTAATTGAATTAAAGAATGGTATATCATAAATTTGCTCAAATTAATTTTAATAATATTTATATATTTAGCACCGCGTCTTACTACCCGTTCGGGTTATACGCTTTCAGTACTAATTACTCTAATGAATTAGAAATTGGGCAGGTTTAATTAGAGGAAGTGAACCCGCATTTGCGTGGAGGGGGAGTGGAAAACCATTTAGGAAAAACCACCCCCAATTCACCCGACCGAGAGTCGAACCTTGATCTCCCCGTCCTCAGCAGTCGAGCTTAACACGACAAGCGCGTTAGCCAACTTCGCCACCAAAGCGGGTCTCAAATTAATTGAAGGTATGTATTTTATGCCTTACTACAAAATCAATTTCACCCAATTTTATTTGGGGAAGAAGCTCTCTTAATCAGTGAAGGACTTTGCCTTTAATTAAACGAATATCATTCTTGTTAAGAAATAATTCAACATCTTTAAAGTCAGGTCTTTCAGTAAACTCTCTGCACAATTTCCGTTATAATACCCATGATTTAATGCTATTTACTCTTCTCACAACTATTTTTTTATGGCATTCTCAATATTAAAGATTTTTTCAAAAGAGCTTGAGAGTAAAGTATACAGCAATACTCCATAAATGAGGGAAACAGTTTATTTATTTGACATGTCAATTCAAGAGCACCATATTTAGTTATGCTGGCTAATTGTTTGATAGGATAGTTTACCTCAATCAATTAATTCTTGGGAGCTACATAAATATATGTTCATGAAGTATCTAAGGCTATTTTAAAATTCATATTTACCTAAAAAATAGATGAAGGTAATTTCCGAAAAATACTTAGTTGTACTGTCTACAATATCATTTGACTGAGAAAAGTAAAGGATTCTGCATCCGTCTGAAGATTTTTTATTAAAATCTGTTCATGATCTCGAATCAACGTGCTATATTATACACTTGTAGCTGGAGAAAATTTATAGCAGCAAATATTCTGCTGTTGGTATTAGAGTTTAAATTTGCATTGGTACTTGCTCCTTTGTTTACAAGACATATCGGAAACTAGCATGGATCGAGTTTATTTTGGCTACTCTAAGATATTATGGGTAATTTTTTAATATATTTGCTAGTTTAGAAGAACCAAAGATACGTTTAACTAATATGTAGTTTACTTTAGTGCTGGACTGAAAATTGCTGCACGATTAACCGGTTGTTGAGCCTTGATCTAAACTATTCCTAAACAAAATATTCATTTAATGAAATGTGAACATTTGTCTTTCTTTATAGATTGCATAAATAAACTAGTTTTAGTTTGAAATGTGTACATTTAGTTTCGTTTAAATTGTGCATAAATGAACTAGCCCTTGTTTGAAATGTGTACATTTCTTTTCGTTAAAATTGAGCATAAATAAATTATAGCATACTTTTAAATACAAGGGTTAATACAAATAATACCTAATTACATTAAAGTAGTATTTGTTTTGATGAACTAAGTTTTTATATTACCCCTGATAAAAAATTTATATTTTTATAATAAATTTGTACAATCATTTTTAATTTGATTTTTTCTACAGTATAAATAATGCTTAGATTTTTTTCAGTGTTAGGTAACGTTGAATATTTATTTTTAATTTTGATGAATAATTGAAGGTATTACACTATATGCAGTGGCAACCTATTCTACTCAAATATCTATTTTAATGTTTTGACAGACGTTCTAGCTAAACTAACTTGAGAAAATGTTCATAGATACATGAACTAATTTATCATATTAAAAATAAGAACGTTCGCTAATAGAATTGAGTTAGCAAAATATTTTCTCAAATTCATCTTTTCAGGAAATAAAGGTGTATGATAAGTCTATAAATATTTGATACTGTGTAATTGGATAATGTAATGCTTAATATATTTCTGTCTTAATTAACTTCATGTCGATAGCATTTTAGGGGGAACTGTGATTTGTTTAATTGTTCGCAAGAAATACGAAAACTTGTCAACATTCTTTTAAACTTTTATCAATAAACTTAGCTAGCAAATCTTTGTGGGTTTTCAAAATGCAATAATATATTTTTAAAATTATGTATTTCAATACAAATGCTATTAACAGATTTTATAAAGAGGAGGAGGAAAGTTGTTTAAAGGATGTTCACCTGTATTAGCATGCATAGAGGATTATAATACCCCAGTGATAAATATGTTATCAAATACCATCAGTACATACTGGTCTAGATTCGAAACTTGCACTCCTCACTGCCCTAAACACTATCTATTGTGAACTTGACGCCTTTAACCATGTGATTTTTATGTTGTTATGGGTGATAACATATATATTTTAATACATTTAAGAAAGGCTCTTTTTAGCTTTAATCACCGTAAAGCTCTCTTAAGGAAATCTTGTTCGATTAACGTGCCAGACTCTGAAAAGTGTGGACTTTAGTTCGAATCCTAACTGGTTTAACTGGAGGCAACCTTATCCAATAATGATTATAGTATTTCACCATCTCTACCGACGAACACACACATATATATATATTTAATGCCGGTTTCTCCTAATAATAAGTACAAGCCGTTAATAGGCTTAACGTTATACATGATAAAATAAAGTTATCATTGCATGAATACGGAAAATTGATCAAATAAAGTTTTTTGATAGCCACAATGGTGGGCATGCAAAGTAATGTCAATATGATTTAGTCTGGTTCTTCGGTAACAGGGAGGTTTGGGTCTGAATCCCAGCCTGGCGTGCCAAGGGGAATTATTTATAAATGTTTTCCACTCTCCCTCCATGCAAATGATGAACTGGAGATCAATACATGTATGCAGTGTAATGAGGTAGACTGGATAGAACTAGCTCAAGCTATGTATTGGGTCTAATAAGGTGGACTGGATAGAACTAGCTCAAGATATGTATTGGGTGTTATGAGGAGGACTGAATAGAGCTATCTCAATTTATGTATTGAGTGTAATAAGGTGGGCTGGGTAGAACTATCTGAAGATATGTATAGGGTGTTATGAGAGGGGTTTGATACAACGAGCTCAAGGTAGAGATAAGTTGTAATGAGGTGGATTGGATAAAACCTCTCAAGATGGGAATAGGTGACGTAATATTTTGAGTTTGGCAATTAACTTTCGAGTTCCTAATGCCATAAAAGCAAGTAGTATTTACTTTTCCCCAACTTTAACATCGAAGCTGTTTTAGTCACTACGAGTATTATTCTCATTCTTAATAGTGTAATCTCAGGTAAATGTGTTCACAATAGTGTTCTTCACAGCTTAAAAAGTGATGTATGTTATTACTACCACACAGGACTGGGAGCAGTTGCCACCCAGTAACAGGGTAGGCTCCCAGACTCCCACCTTCCTCGATTTTCAGCGGATTTTGAATATGGACCCCAAAGGTTGTGCCAGAAGATTGGTGTGCGAGTTGGCTACGAGACCAACTGAAAAACTGGCCGCGGACGAGGCCAACATTCTTCTCATGATCAGGTAATGATTGATTTTTGATTACACAATTATAAAACAATCTTATAATCTAATTATATGATTATATAATATAATAGCATATAAATGACGTTGCACGTGGAACAACACTTTCTTTATTATAACATTTATTTTATAGTAGCTTACTGATAAATGTATCAGAAAAATTTGAAATAGTTGTTTAAAATTGGTATCTGGTATTTATTTTACATTATGAATAATACATTAATAACGTATATTTATTTTCATAAATATAATAATATGAAGGTAGCTTACTTATTAAAAGTTTAAGACAATATCAAACAAATGTTATTGAATTTCTAGTTAAAACTAAAGATCTGACTATGACCTTTCACGATAAATATCAATTTGTTTTGATTTTAACAAACTACAATTAATTTGAAGGTAGTTTACAAATAACTGTTTTTTGAAAATTTGAAGTTTGTTAAAGATATTTGAACAATTTTGTTTAAGATTTAAATAATAATAAGATTTATTATGATAAAAAGATTACGTGTTTGGTTTTTGAGGTTAACTTATTGAAATCCTATTTTTGAGAATTTCGTTCCAAGACATAATACTGTACTAAATGAGATTGTTTATGCGATTTTTTAAATCAATTAAAAAAAATTAAAGAGTTAGCTCCAAGGGTTTTGCATTATTTTTATATTTATTGTTAGGTGTTGAACATAAGTATGGCTATTGGAGCTTTGGACAACATCTAGGTCTAACCCGAAATCATCCACTTCTTTCACACCATTGGAATAAATCATTTTAACTCAACTTGGATTCGAAGCCAAAGGCTATCGTCTATTAAAAACTGAATTTAGGTGTCCCTTTTACCATTTTCTTAAGCATTTATACTTAATTTTACTAAAGTGAAAAAGGAAACTTTGTGACATTTCTTGTAATATTTTTCTATTCGATAGCATGAAAACATTTTTATTCTATCTATAGACCTTCCCTCCTCAACAACATTATTATAAAAAGTACGGAACTCAAGAATAACAATATTTTTGCTACATTCTGAGTAAACAAGAAACGAGGGCTCTTCATATTTTCGGAAATGTGTTTCGAGGGCTTTTTCAAGAAAGACCGGCTCTACAGAGACTCTAGAGTCACTTGTGTCAAACAAAAGATTCTGAAACTAGTTTATTTTTGGAATTGTGAGGATGCTAAATTAAATATTAATAATGGGTAGGCCTATATTTTATTTGATGACAGTAAAATAAAAATATCTAACAACTCTGGAAAATAATTTAAATGATGTTTGTATAATGCAGGTGGTTTTTCCATGTGTGTAAATAAATATGCTTGTATTCTATCGAAAAGGGCTATGGGTTAATTATCCTTTGTGATTATATTTAATAAGTATTTCAATATCAGAGTTTTCAACAATTTAATTTGAAGAATAGGGATTCGGTGAGTAACTTAGAGGAAGTGCATCAGCATTAGTTCCGAGAGACGATGGGAATATCACTATGATAAACCACGCGTGGAAAGAAAAACCCTCCAGTGAACCTGGACGATATTCTATACACAACCTTCCGGTCAGAGTAAATATAGTCTACTGGGATCCTGACGTCTTAGACAACGTGACTATTGGTGAGGGTAAGAATTCATTAACGACTTATTTTATAGGGCAGGGGTGAATAAGGAAATTTAGAGGAAATTCCCCAGAATTTTCTAGAAGAAGATACTACAAATATCCAGGGGAAGATTATATGTGAGAACCAAACACCTATAGTACTTCCTGTAAATAAATGAACCCCAACATCTCCATCAAAAGCGATCAAATTATATACATGTCGAACCCTAAGGACCACTCAGCCACATTCGCATACTCTATTGTGAATTGAGTGATTACTGTTAGGAGGTGGCATAACTGAATCTGACTCTTTGAGGCTCGGGTTTGATACACATAGCACGATATTATTATATACAAGAACTTAAACATATGATAATCTCGGCACTTTAATTGAATTAGTCTGCGGAAAACCTGAATAGGTGGTGCGGTGCTAAAAAAATAGGAATACAAATTGTGCTAGTCGTATAATGGATAATACACGTTAACTTGATAATTTTATTAATAATAATTACGGCCAATGCATATACTTTGATTATTTATATTTTAATAAGTACAAATATACACGTTTGGGTGAAACTCACACCAACACACGTAAATCTCTACCGGCAAAATGCCGTAAAATATAAATTATGTGTTTGGGTAAAACACATAACCCATAATCTAAGATCATTGCTGCTAAAATGCCGTTAAAATATAAAAAATACAAAATATATGTTCAGGTGAATAACTCACCTGATCTCGTGAACAATTCCCGGCAAAGTACCGCGAGAAACGCTTCCTTTATTTTAAACTGCAGTTTTTGAAGCTTTGCTCTGTAACCGGATAACACCTAAGTGCACAGAAAGTCAAACGAATGTTGAGAAGAGTCTTTGAAGAGTCTGCCCTGGAAATACCTGAGGGTTGCCAAAGTGCACAGATGGAGGACCCGATAACATTAACGCATGGCTGACTCTAACTAATCTCTTGTTGTTATGCACATAACACAGAAAACAGGAAAAATGTAAAGCCCAGTAAGCACTAGGAAACATTTACCCGGAAGCATTGTTTGCCAACTGTTCCCCAACTTTTTACCAAATGTTTCCCAACTGTTGGCTAACTGTTCCCCAGCCGTTTCCCAACTGTTGGACAACAGTTCCCAACATTTTTTCATGTTGCCTTTGTGTTTCCTAGCAATAAAAACAGGTTTCCCGTGATCCATTTCATATGGGTTACAAGAAACAATGTTGGCCAATATTTCCGACAACAAGCAACGTGGGCCGATCTGACTCTGCTATTTGAATGCTTTGTTGACACTAGCGTGGGTTTCCTTGCGTCATCATAGGTTAAAAGGCGGAGCACACTATCGGTCCACTAAGCATTCTTGCATACCACCCCAAGTACATCAGTTACTGATATTTCCTTTTGCCATGTCGTGATCAGCTGAGAAAACTCTGGAACTGATTGAAATATTTCATACAAATACACTATTGTGGGATGTGACAATTGAGGACGGTAAAAATCGCGTAAAATACAGGTTGTTTTTAATAATATAGGAGAATACTTTTCGGTTAGTGTAAATGAACAAGAACCCACCATCGTTTTATTCTTCACTGTCTTCTTGAGCAGCTCATGACTATATATAAAGCACAAGCCATAGCAGCCTCCTCAAGAGACATCTTTCCCTCAACTGAACATTTTAAGGGAAACAAATATTTCATAATTGTAGTCTGAACGTGAAATAATGTTTGCAACAGTTGGCCAACAATGTTTCCAAATGCGTACTAAACTTAAGAGTTACAGGTGTTTCGCGTAACAGAGTGGCAATAGAACCAACCGGAGATACAATTGATAGACCCAGCTACTCATTCTGTGCAAAGCAATACTTTATTTTTTATCTCCTGTGATTCAAATTTCAGCCAGCAGGTGTTCTGAACAAACATGATAAAATTGTTTTACATCAAAACTCAAGAGTGAAATATTGAACTAAATTATATATTTAAAAAAACAAGTATTATTTCACAACATAGTTAGGTCAGGCATTTTTGAGCAAAACTACTTGTATGTTCATACGGATAATTTTGCACAAGTTATTTGTCTATTTTTTTTATAGTGATATGAAGAATGTTTCACAAATTTAAACCTACTGATTTCATTTAGGTCATATTTTATTTTATGTTTTGAAATAATTTTCAACTGGGCTTTGTACTGTCCATTGAAAATATTCCTAGGATTGGTTGGACTTCTCATAGTGATTCAGACATCCAACTGGATTCCCTTGATCACTTCGATGTAATTGTCGACTAGATAATCAGCTTAACTAGTAGCTTCAGGAAGTAGTTCGCCCATGAAGTTTTCGACGAAGCAGTCGTCATCAGGTTGTAAAAGGGGAAGTCCAAATGTCCACCTAAGCCACCTGCCACACACTGACTTCTTATTATTGTAGTCGTTGGACAGTCCTAAGCTTTGCATGTTTCGCCACCAAGATTGGGTTAGATGAAAGCGGGATACTGAAAATCATACCAGGTTCTAAACAAAATGCACTGGCGGGAATTAAACCAATTAAACAATGGCAGCGGAGAGATAATGCTGCAGATGGAGCCTATGTATGTACATACAGTAAGTAGGGGGACACCCCTGCACGCCTCACATGCAAACCCCGTCATTCGTTTCGCTCGTTTGCATACCTAGGCAAGATTCATTTGAGTGACTTTTGTTAACCTTTGTGGTCCAACTGCTGATCTATGTTAGAAATTTAAATAATCACAAGATGAAATTGGTAATAGCGGTCTTGTTGTAATCGCAGTAAAGTTGCTGATTGTAGGATAGTTATTTTTGCCTGTGATAACATTTCTTTATCGACTATTAAAAATGGTACATAAAAAGATATTTTTTTTTTTATGAATAGGATGTTTAAATAAAATTATATTAGTGACTAGCTGAATAACCCTGCTTCACTATGGAATTTTACCATATCTATTTTGTATTTCATTGTATCATAATTAAAATAAAATTCCTTTAGGAAGCAAATTTTTCCATACTTTAAAACTATATTGTAATAAAATATAATTTTTTTACAGTGATAATAAAAAAATATATATATAACATATAATATAATATAATCTTTGACCGGGAAAATATCAATCTTTTAAACCTCGGTTCATTCAAACAGTGTAAGAGATATCTGAGTATTCTCTTTACCTATATACTTGTGTTTTAGTTGGGTGCCACCCCTAGCATCTAGGGGAAAAAATAATAGTCATAAAAAAAAACTTTACCTCGGCTATCCACTCAGTGGCACGACGACTCTCAACCTCGGGACCTCTGGGTTAACTTAAAGCTTAAAAAACCATGACCAATATAGATAAAAAAAAATTGATTGTTGAAGAAAAATATAATTTAGGCTACAAATAAAAATGAATGTATGAAATAACCATTGTTGGCACTTTTGTGAATTTATTGTTGTTTCCCTTTTGCCCACATCCAAATCCTACCTATGGAATTCCGGTTAATTATAATTCTAAATTTACAAGGTATAGCACAGTATTGTTGAAACCAAAGGAAGAGAAAAAAATATATATACAATCAGTAAAATCAATAATTAGACATAACATATAATGTTAATTATTTTGTTGTATTAGTTTGTCCTGCTGGAAGTAAATAAGTTCTGACTTATTTATGAAAGAGAAAATAAATGATTACAATAATCAAAAGTTGAAGAGTTGGTTTGACCTCACCCATGTATAATTAGTCCATACTGAAATACCATCTTCATAAATGTGTTTCACTTCGAATTCTTCCACAATTTACTTGAGCATAAATATTGTAGCTCTCACACACACTCTTAGCTTCCTTTTTTTACTCCTTTCACTTTAATCTTCCACCTTTGAACCACTATTAAATAACTGGAATTGGGAGCCCACATCCATTTGGCTCCATGTTGGACCACCAACCCCCGGAAGAACTCTCACTACTTCTATTTTAAAAACCTTCCAATCTTTATTCAAATTTAAAAATGTTCTATTCCAAGTCCAAAGAGAAAACAAACTATATATAAATAAAACGAAAATGAATTGTTGGCTATCGACTAGGGAGAGAATAAAAATGAAATGTAGGTTCAATATAAGTATTTAAATATAGCCAATTGAATATGAATAATGTTTTTATAATGAATTAAATGTATATTTCCTTCTGTCAAAAATTAAAAATCGCGCTCGTTTTTTCTTCCTTCCTTCTTCCCTTCCAAATCACGAGGTTCACTACTCACTCGTTTGATAGCACTGCCCATGCGTTAAAACAAACATGGCTGACCTTCAAAATAAACACAGATTCGATCACACTTCTTAAAAGGATAATTAATATGCTTAATAAAAGGTTAGTGTTCTTCCTTAAATCAAAATTCCTTATTTAAATTATTTAAAACAATGTTTTACGTTGTTCCTTCCGTCCTTTTATTTATTTAAATATATGTAAACATTGTCATTAGTCAGGCTGGTGACCAGCTGACGAACTTCGAAGATTTCACGCGAAATTAAATGGGAAAATAAATTAAAAATTGTTCACAAAAGTAGAAAAAAAATAGGGAAATACGAGGTAGGGTGGCAAATTACATCACAGTATCAACCCTTTTAAGACCAGGATCCGATTTATTGAATCCTGTAAATATATATGCCTATATATATATATAGTTTAAAAAAACAACACTCAAAACGTGTTCTAGGGGTCTGGATCGGTACACATTTCTTATTCCATTTCAACGGTATGGATGGTAAGAATTTGTTTTAAATACTTTGCACAATATAGAAATGTTCCGTCTATAAATACTGTCTTGTTCCGATACAAGTATACTTCATTCACGGTAGGAATTACTCTCTGAAAGTTCTTTTTTCCTACCAATATCCTACTTTCTAATATATTTCTGGTAGGCAAAAAGACCTTTCAGAAAACAGTTCCTACGTTGAACAGACTATAGACTAAGTTACTTTTTGTGGAAAACACTACAATGTTATGTTCTCTGTCATTTATCAACAGCATTTCCTCCTTTCTGTTACTAATAATGGTTATCTTGTCTAACGCGTCATGAACATATGCAAAGGTGGATAATTACTGTCTTTTGGCACGGTCAAGATTCTCTTTTACACATTTTTTTGAAAATTTATTTTCAAAGTCTTCTGGAGCATCCTCCAAGCTCATGTTGGTTGGCTGAAGTCAAAAGGGGTGTCAAAAGGGGTGTGCACCTATACCTCCTTTCTGACCTCGCGAAACAAACCATGTGCACTTAGACATCCTTTCATGACTGTCTGTGTACCTCGGAAACACCCCTGTAACCATGTAGCGTGTCAATCAGGTTGATTGATCACCTACAAGGAACAATCTAACTATTTATCAATATTCGTGTAATTGGGTGNAACCAATAAGAACACAGCTAGGATTGCATGATCAAAAGCAGGCCAGTGGCCATACTAGAAGATTGTTGCTCACACACACACACAATTGTCAGTTTTAGAACTCCACATTTCTTTGGAATATCTAAGAGCAATAAAACAAGTCCCTTCACTCGGCAAGGTGCGGTCATACAATAGCATCAGACTGGCTATTTTTAGTTTTGTAAGCACTTGCTTTCATTTTACACTTCCACCCTCTTGTTTGCAACAAGTTAGATTTTAAATCATAGCTCATATTAATAAGGATGCATATTCATATTTAATCTTTCAATACCCATCCTGAGTGGTAAATACATTAATTAACACATATTTGTCTACCACATATATTGAAACATGATTAGAATTACAATATTATATCCCTTAATGTGTTATTTACATTAACTACGTTGTTTTTATTCTACATTTGGCTAATAACTATACCACATATTTAATTTGATTAAAATTGATATATTTTGGTTTAAACATTGTTCGCTTAGTGACATCTAGTAATACTTAGCACCACGTCTTACTACCCGTTCGGGTTACACGCTGAAATCTAGTATAGGCAAAATAAATATTGTTCACTTGTTGAAACCTAGTATAGGCTAATTAATACATTTAGTTTATAGGAATTCAAAAGCTCCCAACCTCCTGTTAGACCCAAATGTTAATTAACGCCTCAGCACTTAATTATTCATTCATAGAAACGTTATATTCTCATCTGTTAACTGGCTTACTACCCTTTACTTCTTGCCTTGTATGTAAATGAATAGTCTTTGAAAGTAAATACATTCAACGTAACAATGGTACAATACATACTATTTATTTATTTATTTTTCTAAATTGTCATAATATTACACAATTAATTTAACTAATGTTTGAACCATACTATCATAATGTGGATCAGCAGGAGAACTTGGCTATACTACACTTAGAAAAAACATGTGTTTGTTGTAATAAAACCAAGTTCCTCAAGTATATTATGTTTACTAACTATATTAATAAAATGAAGATTTTGCCTGCTATGATTAATGCGTGATATCTACCTAATGCAAAGGTATGGAATTCTAAAATCAGTAGCCCCTTTTGGTGACCTGGTGGTCTAAAGGTCAGACTTCTGTGCTGGGCGTCCGGGGCTCAACCCTCAGTCCCGGCACAGATTTATCTGATTGTCAAACCCTTCCTTCACCTCTGACAAGACGTGTATTAATCACAACTTGTGAAATCGGATCCCACGTTAAGCTGTAGGTCCTCCATTTCATCTCACAATCACCCTACCATTACACATTAGTGTAAGTGCGTATAACGTAAACGGGTAGTAAGACGCGGTGCTAATCATAATAATAATAGTAGGCCCTTTGCACAAACATGTGGCTTTAGAAGCTGGAATTTTGAATTTTTGTTAGGTTATTTTAAATTTATTAAAAGCTGCTTTTAAATAAATATAATGAAGAGTTTTTTTCTGTAAGTTTGAAGAAAATAAAAGCGTTGCGTGGCTACCCCGGGCAAAGCCGTGTACTTCTTTTTTTTACAATATTAAACACTATGACTCTGTCATTGCAGTTTCCCTGTTTTTCCTCGTAGTGTGGCTTAAAGGAAATAGCATTTACTATGCACGATGTTTTGTCTGTGAGACCTTCTTAACTATCCAATTTAACAGAAGGCCCAAATAGAAGCAAAAAATTAAACAATCAGAGTGAGTCGTTTGAGTGAAATCGGTTACAATCGTCTGAGAACAGACAACTGTTACTCGGCGCACGTAATTCACCCGGTTGCGGAAACAGTTATACGTTTGTTCTCGTGCCCTCATCTCATAGATCTCATAGTAACTCAAACATAAATAATAAATTCCTAAATAAATAAATGAATAAATAACTAAACTAAGGGTACTCTTTAGACGTGAAATCAATTTACCATAACATAAAAAAAACAAGAAATCAATTTTGAATATTTATTTATTATAAATATATAAAGAATAAACCATGTTTTATGGTATACAAAAAATACGATGGACGTATTTTGAGAATATATTAAAAGTTAACGATGTGTATGAAAGGATAATATATAAGATCATTTCAAAATTACTACCTTCGTTAACATTAGTAAATTTACTTTATAAATTTAATAAATTTAATAAGTCCGAGGTTCTTACGTAACCTACTCACAAAGTAATATTATATCTTCAGAAAATGTTCCAAGAAACAAATTTAAAATCGTTCTATTATCTTCTAAAGTACAAAGAGAAAACTAATATATTAAAACAAAAGATAAAATGTTGGCTATGGACTAGAGATGAATATAAAATAAAATGCAAATTTAATATAAATATTGAAATATGTCAATGAATATGAACAATGTTTCTTAAAAGAATTAAAATGTTTATTTTTATCTGTCAGAATTGAAATGCCCGCTAGTTTGGAGGTATTTACATCACGTCTTTTTTTACTTTTACAACCGCAAGACCCACCACTCACTTGTTTACCAAATCTGCGCTGTACGCATGCCTTGAAATAAATCATGGCCGACATTGAAAATAAATAGAAGAGCCAACAAACTTCTTAGAAGGATAATTAATATGTTTAATAAAAGGTAAGTGTTCTTCCTTAGGTAAAAAGTCCTTATTTAAATTATTTAAAACAATGTTATACATTCTTCCTTCCGTTATTTTATTTTCGAATGTATGTAAATAGTATTATTTGTCACGCCGGCTCCTCAGCGTGTTAAACTGCGGCCGAACTTTGAAGTGTACAATTTCAAACAAAAATAAATTAGTAAATTTACATTAGAAATTTAATAAATTTAATAAGTCCAAGGTTCTCATGTAACCTACTCACAAAGTAATACAATACAGTTCAACATAATTATACTCCTCTTTTCCAAGAACACAACTCTATTTACAAAATTATGAGACTATTTCAAAATATCGCAGATATATATAAATAGAAAATTAATCCGAAATGATTCTTAATACGAGCAAAAGATATTGATGCATTTATTATTAATCATTACCAAAAATAGACTTAATTCATTTCTCTTTCAAGAAGACAAAATACCCTAAATGAATAAATTATAAAGGGAAATCTAGAGTACTCTCAATGTTATTTTCACTATTAAGTTAGTACCTGCCATAATAGATATAGGTAGAGATTCACAAAAATTAATATTAATGAACAAAATGAATTATCGGATCTTACTAAAGAAAAATGTTTCCATCTATCTTCCAGACTGAGAATAATTCATATAGCGATATTCAATTTCCGATATATACCGACCTCAGTCATAATTTCTATATCCAATATAATAGTCTTTGAGTAATTTCAAAACATTAACCATAATCAAATTTAAATCCAATCCCCGCTACAAAAATATATTAAGTTACAAAAAAAATTAATAATAAGCTGAAAGAAGAATTTTGAAAAAGTTACATATGTAAAATAATCTAAACCGAAACGTTAAATCTTCCTTATATTTTAAATACGCACAGCCAAGGCTACCTACACCTTTACCTAGAGTCAAATCCAAGAGTGCCGGCATTATATACGCTTAAACCCAGAGAAAAGGGAAGATGAGGAACAATGTGAGAAGAACATAATTGGGTCACAAGGGAGGGGATACGCATGGCAACCATAAATCTGAGAACTAACTCAATTGTTCGAGAGCATTTTCCGAGGGACTAGAACTGTAATCATTGCACTTCTCAAACACTTTGGAATGTTCTACTACTCCGTGACCTCTAGCGGTCACCGTCCGAACTTGGGTTGGCTCAGTCAGTTCATTACGCGTCGCGGTCTTGATCGGATGTGTTGTGTTGCGGACTCATTGTCGTGAGGTGCTAGGACTGTGAAATGGGATAAGTGGGTCATCCCACCTCGTCTTGTTTCTTCTTGTTTTGAAGCAAATGCTACATCTGTTTTTGAAAAATGAACCGTTTCCTTAATAAATATTTAATGTTCATTGATTATTAAGGGTATTATTTACTTACAGCTTGTCATAGATTACATGTAATTATGTATTTTTTTAAATCAGTTTTCAAACAAGAAATTGGGCCATAATTTGGCAGGGTGGAAGTACTATAGGTTGTTCACGGTAAGAAGGGCCTTATAGGGTGGTATTCTTTTTGCCCCACAGGTTGAGGTTACTACTTATTAGGATTATATTTTACTATAATTTTATTCCAACACGTGAAATTAACATTATATTCCTTTAGCTAGTAAAGATTTAAACCTAATTGAACACTTGGTTCATGAGAATTTCTTCAAATAATTTTCCCTAGAAACCTCTTCCTACCATGAACTGTCTTTGTTTAACATCGTAGTGGCCTAGTCAATCACAATATTGAGGTTATCTTTTTTTATACAAAAACTATTCAGTTTTAATATTTCAGGAAATTATAATAACTGTATATTTCTCACTGCCAAACATTTTTATTGCAACTAATTAAAGTAACTCTAAATTGTAATAGCTTTATGAACTAAACAAGAATGTTAGTGTGGAAACCATATTAATTGATTTTCTGTTAGCCCTTAAGGGTGACGATACACTTTGATTAGGATTTTAAGTTTTTTAATAGGACTTTTGTTATTGATTAAATTTTTAAATCACAGCATTAAAATTATGCTAAATCGTTTTCTAAGATCTCAGAGTGACAAGATTTTTTTTTTTTTGCGAAAGATGCACATAAGAAAAGACAAGCTCAAATTACATAAATATATTATTTTTCTATTTATTATGAATTTATTTGTGTAGTAAAATGTTACTGCTGAATGTTCAGTTTCACTGTTATGTTAGCTTATATTTTAAAATAATGAAAAAAAACTCCTTTTAAACACAGATGAAGTATATTTCTCTCTTATGACGTTGGAAATATAATATTTTTGGCATACAACTGAAACAATTGAAACTATTTCCCTCCTTCAATAATTTATATAAGTCAGCTTCTAATGCACTTCATAGCCTCGTCAGTGGCCTCATAGTCTGATGAGTCATTCTCGCAATAGACTGGCCTGTCACTAAAGAGGAGATTGAGGTTCGAACCCCAACTGGGTAGGGTGAGGCTTTTTTTTCTCTTAAATGGCTTTACAATATCCCTTCAAGCATGTGTGGATACACTTCCTCTAAATTTAAACATACACACATCTAACACATTAGTGTAATTAATATATAGGCGTGTAGTCCAAACTGGTAGTAAGACGTAGTACTAAAAAAACTTTGCAGATAACCTGGATGGGTAGTAATACGTGCAAAATCAATAGTACGACGAATCGCACAAAATTTCTCACATTTGTTCTATGGCTTCAAAAATAATTTTCAAAAATAGGTTTTGTGTAAACTATCCTTAAGTGCATTTTTCTCATAAAAACAAACACATCATCATGATAATCACAATAATGACTCTTTACAATATTTAAATTTTAAACTAAATTGTTCAAATACAGTAAGCAAAATTTAAATTTTCAAAAATAGCTTATTAGTAAACTACTCTAAAATTATTTGTTGTTTAAAATAATAAATATGTATTTTTATTTATCATTAAAACCATTCTCCCATTTTGAAGTCATTTTAAAAGGTCAATTTTAAAATAATATCAAATATTTTACTTGTTTTAAGTTAACCTTAAGTTAGTTTATTTTAGATAAATAAAGATACATTATTTTTGATAATGCAAATTAGTTCCCCCATACCAATTTTGAACCAAATCGCTAAAGCCATTTTTAAAATATTCAAAATAAAAAAAGTCATCAGTAAACTACTCAAAGCCAAATTTATCTCCCCTTTCCCCCAAAACAAGTATAGATCTTAATTTGTCATGTTCATGTTAAATATTATCCAGTTATAAGTATAAAAATAGTTATAGCCATTTTAAAAATAATTCGAATTTAAAAAAATCACCCATCAGTTAACAACCCTTTAGCGAATTTTTAACCGAAACCAAGTAGACACCTCCAAGATACCCTTTCAGAATCAAATCGCTCGTGCAATTTTAAACATATTTAAATTTTTTAAATACAGTCATCGGTATGCTACCTACAAATGAATTTTTAAACAAAAAACAAATACATAGTGTTAATTATTAATTTCAAACATACCCAATCTACTCATTTGAAACAGATCATTAGTGCCCTTTTTTAAAATTTAAAGTTTTCTAAAAACTCTCATTTGCGAATTATCCATAAATGAATTTTTCCTCCCAAAACAACTATGTAATATTATTTTTATCGTCAAACACTTCCAAGATACCCATTTGGAACCAATCCATTGGAGCAATTTGTAAAATATTTTAAGTTTTTGAAAAATAACTCATTAGTGAACTACCTTTAAATGAGTTTGTACCTAACAAAAGATTATACATTGTTATTTGTCATACCATCAATTTTAAGATATATTTTTTGAAACGATTTATTAAATATATTTTCTAGATACTTAAAGTATAACAAATCCTATCAGTAAACTACTCTGCAAAGAATCTTTGCCCAAAAAACAACTATACTTTGCTATTTGTCATGTCAATCAAATCCTAGATATGCATTCAAACAAAATCCTTTGTAATTTTCGAAAAATTTATAAGTAAAAAAATACCTCATCAGTAAACTACCCTTAATTTAGGGGGTAGGCTAAAAAATCGATTTGTGGTATATCCCTATAAAATCTAACAATCAAGTTTGAAAAAAATACATCAACCGTTTTTGATCCATGGTCAGCGACAGACATACTGTTAGACAGATAGACATGGGAACAGACAGAATGGTAAAAATCTAATTTTTGGGTTCGTGTTCACATTAAACGTGAAGTTTCGTTATAATCTCAAGATCAATTTTTTTCACGATCACATAACTTTTTCTTGATATGGGAAAGTAATAAGAAAGCTTCAATTCTAGACTTCATTTAAAATACACAATAATAATAATAATATTGTCCTCCACTTAAATACCACGGCCATTCCATTATTTGAATGGGCAAATCAACTTAATATTTATTACCCAACAAGAATAGTCATGTTTTTGCCAAACAGGCCCATAAAATGTATTTCAAATATTTAAATTTGCCTAATTAATTTAGTTAGATTATCAAATAATACATTAGGAATCAAATAGCCGAAGCTATTATATATGTTTTAATAAGGATTTAGCCACGTTTAGATATCAAATTCTGAAAATGTATTCCTGGATAGCTAAGCGTTAGCACATTGGCATACTAAGTCAAAGGTCCTGGGTTCGATTCCCGTGTCCAGCTGTTATTTTTCTATTTTCATGATACAATAAATAATAGATACTAAATATTTCGACTATATTAGTTAAATCATTAAACATTCAAAAACATAATTTTAATACACAGTTAAACCACTAAAAATCATATAACAATAATCTATGAATTAAGGAGGAATGCATAAACTCAAGTGTATTATTCTCGTTTGTAAGTTTTTTTATCGATATATACTCGATATATTTGAAAAGTGGTAATTAAATACCACATTGGAAATACTGCTCTGTGATAATATGTATGCTCTTTTAGTAGTCCTGTGGTTATATAGATTTAGTATGTTTGAAAAGTGGTCGTTAAAACCACAAAACAAAACACTCCTCCCATAATACACAATCCCTTATACTAATAGGCATGGCCACAGTCCTAGTTGCGCCTTTCTTGTTCTTAGCTCACATTTTACCTCGCAACGACTATGAATTTAAACACACGCTATTCGGTATCTCGTTCATTAATGCCATGATTTTTTGTTAAAGGGGTGGGGCGGTAATGGCTGAGTACGGGGTATGTGGATGGTTCCTAGAAGCGTGACAATACAAGCCCGTGATACCCAAGTCAGAGTTTTCCAAGAATAACTTTTTTAATTATTACATTTAACATGATATTTTTTTATATTACACCACGTATCATTTACCTTAAAAGCTATGCGCATTTTTTTATTTCTATGTTGGGATTTTGGGATCGCTAGTGAAAGTGAGGAAGTTTATCTTTATTTTAGCACCACGTCTCACTATCAGTTTTGTTTATACGCCTATGCACTAACTACTTTAATGTGTTAGGGTTTAGGAAGGTTTAATTTAGAGGAAATTCATCCGCATTTACATGAAGGGATAGTGAAAAATCATCCAGGAAAAAACACCCTTGGTGCACTCGACAGGGATCGACCCCAACTCTCCCAGTCATCGGCAACCACTCTATTGATAGAGTAGCGTCTTAGACCGTGCGGCCACCGAATCGGGTGTGAGAAAGTTAATGGTGAGGTACTACACATGGAGCATTGCTATATTTAAAGCTGAAACCTTTATTCTGAGTTCAAAGGAGAGTAAATATTATTTGAAAACTTTTGAGATGTGGTGCTGGAGAAGGTGAGCTTGGATAAAGTGGACAGATTGGATGACCACTAAAAGGGTTTTAAAGAAATTAAATTAAAAGGGAACCATTATACAGGTATCATGTGAAGTAAAGACCAAGTGGATGAGTCATATAATGAGAAGAAATTGCTTAGACTAGTTGTAATGGAAAAAAGGATCAGGAATATCATGAATGGAACTAACGGATTAACTAAAGCATGATCTAAAAAATTAAGCTGCTGACAGGACATGATGGTGGACTCAATTTGGACAGTGAAACGGCCCCATCGAAAGACAGAACACCTAATAATACTAATATTTCTGGGTTAGGAAAGAGTCAGAGTTTATAGTGAATTAACCTGCATTTTAATGGTGTGAGAGTGGGAAACCACGCGGGGAAAATCCCATGCTCAATAAACACTCACTTGAATTTCGATTCCAGACTTCTAGGTCACCGGCAAACCAAGACTATAATTATGAGCCTAAAATTTAGTATACATGACTTGTGATTTGTGCACTAATAATACCTTCTAATTGAAGGAGAAGTATGAGTGATGTTGTTTTTGCCCGTATTAATAGGAAGATTGGCTGAGAAAGACACTATTAATCATATGAGAAAAACAACTCCTCTCTGTATCTGACCTGAATTCAATTTAAACTCCGATTTACCGGTCAAAAACCACCTTGTGAGCTTAGTACCTTAGACAACCCCCCAATCACCGATTTGGACAATTAAATTATAATTTCATGCAACATTATGAACTGAGTCCGATACGTAGGTCAGGTGGTAACGAGTCTACTTAATAATTCAACGGTTCCGGTTAAATTCTCGGAACGGCCAACAAAAATAGCATCTGTGAAATGGGAGCGTCTCCTTTCACAGTGAAATATTAACTGAGCGCTGTATCGGGAAGTTTGTAAATTGTGTCTTGTCATTATCATTAGGCTGTAAATATGCAAGTTTTTTTAATGAGCACCGCTTTTACCTACTCATTAAGGCTATACACATCTGTACTAATTATAATAATGTGTTAGGGATATGACAGGTTTAACTTACACTACTCGTACCCACATTTGCATGGAGGGTGAGTGTAAAATCATTAAAAAAACACTATCAGTACACCCAACCGGGCTTCGAACCACAACCTCCCCATCATCATCGTCCAATCTATTGCGAGTGTGACGCCTCAGACCATTCGACCGTCGAAGAGAGAAAATTGCATTTTAAATATCCAGAACCACAACCTCCCCATCATCATCGTCCAATCTATTGCGAGTGTGACGCCTCAGACCATTCGACCATCGAAGAGAGAAAATTGCATTTTAAATATCCCATGATAATGTAAATAATAATAATAATAATAATAATAATCATGAAATGAACATTGTTTCGGGCAAAAATATTTTCTGACAAAATATAGATGTTTTCGTGACTTTTAGAAACATTATCCCTCACATCTCAACCAGACATACAATATAAATGAAGTGACACGATAATAGTAGAAAAAAAACCCATAAAAATGCGACGCGAGAGGCCCCTTTTCCCACCAAAATGATCGGACATCAAATATAAGAAACACGAAGGTTTACGTTTCCAGACCAAGCGATTATTACGTTACATATGAAACTTTTCACAGACTTTTCAAACAAACAAAAAACAGTTTCAAAACAACAGAAACAGATTTTTAATACTAAATGTATATAGACTTCTGTGACTGGCGTTGTTGCATTTTCAAAACAGCTGTAATTTTGTTGTTGTAATTTTCTTGAAATTTAAAGGTAACTAGGTTGGATCCCCTTCAAGTATTCCTCAATTAGTTCCTGCTGCGTAATAAAATGATGTCATTAAACATTTAAAAAATATGTTTATTTTCTGAGATACGGGAGTTTTAACTGGCGCCACAGAGGGATTTTGTGAATACGCAACGACGCCAGTCATAATGTCAAATGCCGGGCTCATTGCTACCGTATGTTTACATTGAATAGTTCGTGCAAGTTATATCACGTGTCTGAAAGTTCTATCACGTTACTTTCGTTTTCTGTAGTTGTTGTTCACGTGCGGTCGCTGTTATACATAAAAATACTAACTGAAGGAAGGAACTCAAAGAATTTTAAAGTTCAAATTAGTCAGGTTCCACTGTACTTTTTTGATAAATATAAATAAACTTCTTGTAAAAACAAAGAGTTTAATTTTCTTCACATGGTACATCACATCTCCTTAATATTTCTCAAGACTGAGGATAGCGGCATTAGTTGAGAAACATTTTAAACAAAGAGAAAAGTTCATTAGATTCCAGGACACCCTTGTTAACACATATTCAAGAACTGTTGAGGTCACCACGTTAAAAAAAAATTCAAATCAATGTTCTAACTGTACATATATTTGATTTATTTTGAACAAAACAATGTTTTGATATACAAATTGCAAAAACCTTGACATTTTATCACGTCCCCTGCACTCCCGCCTTAAGATACAACCCGATTCACGAAATAGATCTGAATTTACCAATTAGGAAACATCGTTAAAACATCTGAAAACAGAAGGTATTGAATATCTCAATTATTTGCACCAGTGGATATGCACAAAGGTGGATTGTTTAGTTTGCTCATGAAGGTTAGGTCAAAGTTCAAATGTAGGATTCTCACTCTCCTTCTCTCCCTCCGTACGTATATGCGGGCACTCTTTCTCTGTAAATAAACCTTCATCATCCATACTCATTTTGTTAAAGTACCGTATTTGGGTCTACCAGACAGATCGTAAGACGCGTTAGAAGAAAGTATCGTGGAAAACTATCTTGTTGGTGTTCGAACCCTGATATCCTTAGTAAGAGTAATTTAGGATAGTTTAGAGTCCAAGACCTTAGAATGCCTAGTATAAGTTTAATCAATCATGGTTTGAATTTATAAAAAACGAAAAAGAATAACAAAAGCCACTATTAACGAGTAGTAAAACGCGGTGCTAAAAATAATAACCTGTATAAATTTAACCGAAGCGCAATAATTTTTTTTCTCTAAAACTTTGGTATACTAAAAGGAGTAGTTTTTTTATGTTAAATTGGCACTACCACAATTATTTCTAATGATTTTTTATGATCTGTGTTTTAGCTTATTTGAAGAGTCATTAAACTTATTGTTAAACGATGTTAACCCAATGAAGAACGAATATATACTTTGAGGAGTTTTATAAAAGTGGTGCTACGTCTGCCATTAATGAGTGGAATGCACATTTCAATAATTTATACCCACCATCGCGTCAGGCATTGTACAACTTACGAAACAAATTAGGACAACATGGATCTGTTATGGATTCACCTAGATCCAGACGCCCAATAACGACTTGAACCGAAGATAATTGGCTGCATATTTGTTTAACTGTTGCCCAAAGCCCTCATAAGTTAATAAGAAGATTAGCTTCCGAGATACAAAATGTTTCAAATCTATTAGTGCAATACATTTGGCATAAACACACATTTAAAGTGTACATACCTCATTTAGCTAATGGGATACTTGAAGATGACTCAGAAATAAGACCACAATTTTGCGAATTGATGGTTTACCAGCACCAGTATGAACCAGACATATTAAAAAAAAATTGTTTGGTTGGATGAGGCCATCTTTAAGTTGCAAGTTAATCGTCATAACTGAATATTTGGTGCACTAATAGTCAGAATATTGCTTGTAGCAACAACTCAATTATCCATGAGTGACTATTTGTGGTGCAATATCATATTTTGGTGTACTGGGACCGTATTATTTTGAAGGAACAGTGAATAGGCATGATTATTTGGACAAACTTCAGAATTATGTCATTCCAGGACTCAAGATACATGTTGACAACGCTCAGAAAATTTATTTTCCCCACGATGGTGCCCAACCTCACTATTCCCATGCAGTCCACAACTACTTTAACGATTCTTTTAACCAAAGAGTAATAAATCGACGTGCAGCTACCTAGATTCCAACACGCTCGCCAAATACTAGTGCAATGTATTTATTTTTCTCTGGGGTGTGATCAAAGATTGAGTATACTCCAAGAAACCACCGATAATTGAACACCTAAAAGTTTACATTGAGGACAAATTCCAGGATTTGGATTCTGATAAGGATCTGTGTATTAGAGTGTGTAGTAAAAGTGTTCCTCACAGATTTTAGTGATACATTCTTGAAGATGGGAAACATCAGAAAACATAAACAAATTGGCAAATAACAATATAAAGTAAATTTAGGTTTTTAAATTCAATTATCGAGCTATTTTTGCGTCACTCTGTATTTCAATATGAAATCCAAAGGGAACTCTTAAGATCATAATAGAGATACAAACTAGCTTCGGTGACCGCATCATCTAGGGTGTCATTCTTAAAATATACTAAATTACAGATTCCAGGCAGGTCAGTTTTTAACCCTTCTTGGGTGAACTATGAGTGATTTTTCATAAATTATTTTCCACTATCCCCCCACGTAAATGTGGGTACGCTTCCTATAAATTAAACCTTCCTCATACCTAACACATAACGTAATTAGTACAAGTGAGCAATCCGAGTGCTTTGTAAGATGCAGTGCTAAAAATATAAACAAAAAAGAAAAATATTAAATCATGATTTTGAATATATAGAGTGAGGTATATTCTTATAAAATGCCCTTTTTATGCAAATTGGGCTGTAGGCTTCCTCGCTTGTTGTCGTCTAACACTGGCAGGCGAAAGTTGGAAGTTTTCGGAGAGAGAAAAGTTCGGTAGTAGAGGCTCACTTTCCTAAAGTTTTGTTATTTCAAACCTGTTCCCGGGACGATTGCTCACAGCTAATGATGGATGGTCTCCCGCCCTTTCCAATCAAACGCATCGCGGTTCGTTAGCTATCCACCCATACAACGGCAACCGGAATTAGATTAAAACAGGTCCACGAAATAAAGTGGGAACATAAAAAGTTTATTTATCGACTTAAACTTTGGAGGAGAAATAAGGAGAGTAGTTAGCTTAAATGAATCTGCATCATCACGAAGACAGTCATGAAGCAATATAATATATAATCTAAGTGTTAAGTAGTTTATAGGGTATTTAAAATAAACTTTATGGAACTACTGATAATATCAGTACCTTACTTACAAATTAATTTTGGTCTAGAATCGCCAAAACACCCAGGCTTCCCGACGTTTATTTACCACTGTGAAAGAGGAATCCTAATTTTAGTGATTATAAATATTCCAAACATGATGAGATTTGAACCCAGAATTGTAATATCAGTAGACGTATGTTCTTCCAGATTAACTAAGGTTTGCTTGGAGGTGGTATGAAAAGAAATTAGATTAATGATAGGCATATATATTTTTCTCAGTTTTTATAACAATAATTTGAGCATGAGTTAAGTCTTAGATATTGTTATTTAAAGAAATCAGAAAAATATTTTTTCAAATTTAAGATTTTATAAATGTGGATACTAAATTATATACAACTGAAAGACCTTGGACAAGTTATTCATAATCTTGGAATATCAATTAAAACAAAATTTCATAATATTTAAAATATTTCACTAACTCAATAATTAGTGCGTTTAAAAGAGTTAAATGGTCAAACTATCATTAATAACATATTAAAAATTGCAATACAAGTGTAGTTTGATACAAAGATAAAAAATATAAATACTCATTTAAAACAACAAGTTAAAATAAGTTTAACATCTCCAGTCAAAAGTTTTGAATATAGTATACATAAATCGAAAGTTAATTTAAGTTTCGTGAAAAAGTTGAGTAAAGTCTAAGTCTTAGCTGAAATCAAAGTTCCTTTACTACTATTTGGTAGTTTTGAGCGTATAGCCCGAACGAGTGATAAGACGCGGTGCTAAAACAAATATTTTATTTTGTTTAGACAAAAAATTATGTTTTGATGTAAAAACTGCACAAATACTGACTCAAGATTGCGTTCGCTTTCAGCTCACTTTATGTGCACCTTCTGACGTGTTTTGGCTATTTTATTTCTCGATCAGTGAGATAAGTGCCTTTTAACGATACTGACGTTCAGAGATTTAAATGTAATGGTTTGTGAGACTTAACAATGTAATAAGATTAAGTTTTAACTTAAAATCAGACAGGGAGAGCTACCATATAAAGATCCTTTCCTTAGAATTAATGAAGTGTACATGTCCAGTGTCGACCTTGGTTGTCTTGGTGTAAGTGCTCGTTTCAGGAGTCAATTTGCATGGGTTCAAACCCAGCCAAAATCTACGGAATTTCTTAAGAAATCCATATAACTTACTTCAAAGAGGAAGTAATTTTGTTGCTTTCGTGTCGATTGTGGTATGTAACATCCCTAGAAGTTATGTGAAAATAAATTTCCCGGCATAATTAATAGGACATTTAGAGTTCGCTTTTAGAAATTCAGTGTGAAAGGGAACGGGGAATTATCATACCTACTGAACTCTCCAAGTACATCCAATTTATACCAGATGGTGCAGGAAGCACTAAACCAACGATAGGCTGAGTGAATGTCCAGCACCAAATGAATATAACATCAAATCAAATTTTGGATTGTTTATTTAAGAACAAGAACTAATGTACAGTAGCCGGTTTTGATCAATATTACGGCTGTATAGATAAACCCCAGCCCCTCATATAGAAGTACAGAACTCACAGATTTATGGGGCGATCGGTGTACGAAATCTGGGCGGGTGTATTTAAGGTACTATTTTCTTAAATAGTTTAGGAACTATTTACTTAAGTTATTATAGCGCGATAAATCTAATTTAGTGTATTTTTATTTTCTCATATCAAGAAAATTATTGTAATCGTGAAAAAAAAATTGAACCCTAGATTATGACAATTTTTTACGTTTTATGTGAACACAAGCCAAAAAATTGGATTTTACAAATCTGTCTGTTTGTATATCTGTCTGTGTGTTTGTCTCTGGTTACGGATTCAAAACAATTTGATGAATTTGGTTCAAACTTGATATTTAAATATTATAAAGAGCTACTATAACACTTTTTTTTACCCTAGTTCTTTAATTAAGTGTAGTTGCAGAGGATTAATTTTTTGAATTCCAAATTTTACTGAAATGACTTACGATTTTGTTTAAAATGCATATATAGGATTTGTTTACATGACAAATAGCACTATACAATTGGTTTTTGAGAAAAACTTCTTTGAAGGGTAGTTTACTATTGACTGATTTAAAAAAACTCAAAACATTTTACAAATAGCGTTGACGATTTGATTCCAAATGAGTATATTGGCGGTGTCTTACATGTCAAATAACTGTGTATACTTGTTTTTGGGTTAAAATGCATTTATGGGTTGTTCAATAAACACTGATTTTTCAAAAACTTGAAATATTTTACAAATGTATCTAATGGTTTAGTTCAAAATGGGTATATTGGTATTGTTTGAAATAACAGATAGCACTGTTTACTTTTTTTAGGGGAGGTGGGGGAGGGGATAAAATCTCATTTATGGATGTTTACTGATACGTGAATTTAAAAACTTGAAATAATTTTAAAATAGCTCAAACTATCTGGTTCCAATTGGGTATTTTGAGAGTGTTTAGATTGAGAAATAGCCCTGTTTACATTGTTTTGGGTGAAAATTCGATAAAGGGTATTTTTACTAAGAAGTGATTTTTGAAAGATCAAATTAATCTGAAATGAGCTCTAACGCTTTTGCTTCAAATGCATATTTGGGAAAGGTTTGAAATAAACATGATAATTAAAATCATATATTTGTTTTGAGGTGATAATTTGGTTACTGATTACTTTATTTTTTAATTTGAATATTTTAAATTTGATTTTAACAATTTATTTCAAAATTAGTATCGGGAGACTATTTTACATATCAATAATAATGTATCTTTATTTATTTAAAATAGATTAATCTGAAGATACTTTAATTACAACAAATTAGAGAAAATTTGAATGTTTTGGAAATTGATCTTGAAGATAGTATTCAAAATGGAGATTTGTGAGATTTTATCCATGATTTTGAAATAATTATTTTATGAATTCATCATCAGCCATAGTGATATTATGAAATACAACATATTTAATATAACACTATTTTACTTACACTAATGAGATAATTAAAGTTAAGAGTCAGTATTAACTAAATGATTGTTTTAATATTTTAATTTGAGATTAGCAATTTAAAAAATACCCAAATATGATTAATTCCTTAATGTACTGAGATTACAAATCCCTCTATATTATATCCATATAAACAGAACGGGTGCTAAAGCGCGGTGGAAAATAAAGTTGTCTAGAATTCACAAGAATATCTTAAAAAAATGTTTCACTTACTCACTATCCTGTCTCTCGAACATGTCCAAGTTATCTAAATAGATAGGCTAGTCATACTAATAATTAAACCCATTACTATACTTCTGCAAGGCTTACAGGGTAAATTACCAGCAAATCAGCGAAGTAAACTAAGTTGTCTAAACGTACAAAGATAAGGAACGCCTGTCCATTCAGAGTAGCTTTAGGCCTGGGGTTGGCAACCTTTTTTTGGGTCCCGATTGACTTTTACATTTATCTAAGGTCCTATGGTCACCCTTAGTTTCTCCACGCTACTTTTAGTTCTTATTTTTTTATACTTGTCCTTTTCCCCTTAAAATCAATATTTCCTACAATACTTCTGTCCCTACTTTGATAGAAAATACATAAAGTGTACACTCCGTCGTGATTGAAAGGTAGCAACTTATAATACACTGAGCACGCGAGGTATGATATACCTCCACACATGACTGCAGATTAGTTTGCCTAGTTACGCCCAAGGCATAAGTTAGAGAAGGCCTTAAGTCCTTAAATTATTTCTTGACAATTGGGAAGGAATGATGGGTGAGGGGTTATTTCTTTTAGCGATGCCCAAATGGTTTGATTTACTAAATTAACTTTAATTTATTGTTCTGATAATGATAAAATCAATAATTACTATTTACATACTAAGTTAGTTAATTATGTTTACTCTCTTTAACATACGCGTTGGTATTTTTTTTTTTAGCTATTAAAANATTAAAAATTTAACCACGTCAAACGTTATTTTGGCACTGTTACCCACATTGATTGGTTTTAAATGGTAAAATAAGGCAAGTCTCCCCTTTTTCAGAATCTTCATTACTGTTTATAGCCAATTATAAATTTAATAATGATTAATTACATATATTTCACACATGTAAGGTAAATAACAGATTAACTCTAAAAGGTTTTTACTTTATTTGTAAGAAGCTGAGTTTTAAAAAAAACTGTAATTTAAGGCTCCCATTCCTAATCTAAATTATTTTATATTATTTCTGGGTGGACAAAAAATAAATATTGATAACATCTCATACATTGGACATATTTTAGTTATAAAAGTGAATTTATTTGATTTTTCAAAGTTATTATGACTGTGTGTAACTTTGTGGGAGCATAGTTCAATTCCATACTTTATTTAATATTACCATAGCGGCTGTAATATAACTATTAGTAAAACGCTTTAATAATTAATAATTTGATTAAGAAAAGGTGAGGTTTATTAAAATTTGCATGGATTATTATCATTTTATAATAAATTTAAATTATAATGTTAACTGTGATTTTTTTTTGTCAAATCTGTGTTTTACTAAATCAATTCTGGAAATCCAAACAATAAAACTGGCCATGTCGTAAGAAAGTAATAATACAATATCAGAGTAAGGATGTAAAAATGATAATTGAAAAGCAAGGATAAATATTGCTTTGTCTAACGAGCTTAAAACCACTTTACATAATATCTTTGTTTTTTTAAGGTTTAGAATATAAATATATTCAAGTAAAAATATATTGTAGCTCTGTATTATATTTAAGAATATCTGTCTATAGCCAACGAATCCTGGAATTACACAACCTATTGTGGTGCATTTATTTTTATTCATCAGGATGTCTGCTAAGAGAAGATCTCGCATACATAGTCAGGGTTTGATTTTCTTTTAAAGATACGGACGGATTTATTTATCTCTGGAACCATTCAACCAATTGCGGTGCGGTTTTTACTTTTGTACTAGACCAATATCCAGGCAGGTTTTGGCATTATTTGTGTATAATCAGGTGTTTAGGTGTGAGTCCCGGTGAAGGGCCAGCCGGATATTTGTCTATATCTATGAAACCACACAATTACTGTGGTGTAGTTTTGATTATTCTATAGAGTATTTATTAAGGCATTTTTTAGAATAATAATTATAATCGCACGGTTTGGTGTGAGCCCCATATCTATGGAACCACTTAATCGATTTAAATGTGTTTTTTTT
>CABFOV010005209.1:0-30335 GCA_902141375.1 Timema poppense
TTATACACCTATAAAACAACTCTCCCTGCTGCCCTTTAAATTCATCCACAAAACAAATTATCAATGCAGATCTGTCAAAGTGAAAACTATGTTCTATTTTCAAACGTGTATGAAAGTTATTAGTTGTCATAGTGTGCACATTCTGTGATGGAGTTACTTACCTATGATTCAAAACTTTTCAGAAATTCCTAAATTTTCCGTTATGTTGTTATATCTTCAACTAATGTAAGATATGGGCTAACATTTTACTACATAAAGTGCTAAAGGATATTTTTTTTCCATTCTCTCTACCATTTCATGGGTAGGCTACTTCATTTTTCTTGCCACTTTATATTACCCAAATAAATCAAATCATTGTTTTGGAAGTCCTCAAAGGATATATTGTAAAATTTATTTCTAATTGCTCTCAACATTATTAAGGAAATTTTATCTCTAGCAAAATCCTAATTTAAATTTTGTATTGTACCATAACAACCATGTCAGGCATATTCAACAGGTTTATCAATCTGGGCCCAATAAAGCCTATGATTAAATTGATCAGTTCATTGTCAATCTCAGTACAGTAGCCCCGTGGCTTCTTTGGTGCTGACTGACAGCTCACAGCTCACAGCTGATGGCTTTGAATAGTTACCAGACCAAATTTTGTATCCCTACGCCGAACCATATGATCTGCAAAAACATGTGCTTAGCAGCTGTCACTTCTGACAGTCAAAATGTGTGTATATATATATATATATATACACACACACATAAATGTTGACTTTCAGAAGTCAGCTGTGAGCTGTCAGTCAGCACCAAAGAAGTCATAGTGCTACTGTATGTTATGTTAAAAGTGAGCAAATATTTAATCATGAACAAGAATTTTCATAAATTATTTATTTTATGAGTAGTGTTTTCATTGTATAAACTCTGAGCATATTATTACCTTAATAATATATTATACAGTTTTCCATTTTATGACATTTATCCACATAGGTCTATTGTGGTATTTCTCATTCCTTATTTGTTCAAATCGTTAGGTATTGTAAGCATAGCGCTATTTTCCACCAATCATAACTAATATGAATGAATATATTTTTATATAACTATATTTGTATTTACGTCTAAGTAGTTAGTAAAATCTCACACTTTAAAGGCAGCCGACTCAGTCAGCAAGGAAGTATAAATTGCTGTCCGGTCACTCGGCTTAAAATACAATGATCTGTGTCGTTTTCTGCAACTACTTCTATAGTTCGACTAAGCTTAGACTCCCTTTCGAGCTTCACCTTAAACCACCCTTTATCATATAAATAATAAATAGAGGAAATACATATACAAAGTTTATTTTCTCAAGGTAAAGATATAAGCTCGCTGCTGGTTTATATATATCTTAAAATTTTCCGTTGTGAGCTTATCAAAAATATTACGGTATTCATTAAAGGAAGGCTAAATCTAGAGGCCTTTCTTATCAAGCCTAGTATCATAGCTCCACACATGTTTAAAAACTCCTTGCAAACTTGCTAATATTACATTTTCCCACATTTTTTCTACTAATAAACCACATAACATAGGGTTGTTAAGGGGAAAATACCCATTTGAAATCTTTCGACATTATTTTATCGTGAACCACATTTTGAAATAGTGCGTCGTAGAATTGAATATAGCGTTAAGAGTTGAACGTCTGCGTGGCAATATTTCTAGCTTACCAAAATGACCCCCCCCTCCCCCCTCCCCTAATATCATACATGTAAGTTTAGGTTTATATTGTGAGTTTAGTTAGCAAGACTTGCTAACAAAGTTTTAAGCATTATTTCAACCATTCAATCCATTTTCTTCTTTTTAGACCCTTAACCTTTTAAATTATTATTTTTCATTTTTATAAAGCCATCGTTGTAAAAATCCAAGTTTTTTCGTAAATTTAGTGTTATTTTACTGCCAACAGAAGCTCAGTTCTACTTTTAGCGTACCTAGGTTTGGAACTAGGTAAGGTTAATTTAGTTCTGAGCTATTCATCCAATCTACTAATAGGAGTCGACCTTGGTGGTCCTGGGATAAAGTGTTCTCCTCAAGGCTCGATGTTTATGAGCTCGAACCTGATAAAAATCCGTAACACAGCTTCCTCCGGAGAGTAAGTACAGCCCTTGGTCCCATGTCGATTGTGGTATGTAAAATAACCCTAGAAGGTATGTGAAAATACCCTTCCCAACAAAATTGGTAGGCCCTTTTGCCCTCATTCATAGAAATTCTTGGGTTATAATAGTTTGTTCAGAAAGAGCACGATAATTACTTCAAATAAATTTAAAAAAATAACTAATAGCGTCTTACCCTCTTTAATTGGTGAAGGCATGGTTTTAGTAACCAAGTGTTCTGACGCTGACCTGACTTGTGACATCCCTGTGCTGATCGGACGCAATATAATTCAGAATGAACAGACAGGTCGTGGAAATAAAGGGTACCTCCTTTGTCTCAATTATTAATTAAGATTACCTAAGTCATACTTTTCTTTTATCCTTTAAAACAATTTAAAATCACTGCAGTTTGTCAGGTGTGGGCCCTTTTAGATTGATGAAGAATTTTTTTTTTTAATTAATAAATCCACTTATCGACAATATTTCGTTCTTAGTTCCAGTTTTCCCACCACCATGTGAGAACATCCTGATAAAGTGAATCCTGAAAACTGTGACATTTTCTTGATTCTGCACCTTTCCTTCCATTCCAACTTCACCCAATGATCACAGAGCTATGAAAAATTAAACGCAACGAGGAATAGTAATTAATCATTCGACAAGACTTATTCAGCGCTATCTTTATTAAAGATATTGTCAGAAATAATCACAACAGAGAAACATTACATTATTTACATTTACTATCCCTTGATTACAACATCTATTTTAATTTTTTTTTTAAACCTCACAAATTAGTTAAAGTCCGTTCACAATAGGAATTGTTTTCTGAAAGGCCTTTTTCCCTACCAGAAATCTATCATATAGTAGGATATTGGTAGGAAAGAAGACCTTTCAGAGAGTTATTCTTACCGTGAATGGAGTATAGAGAGATGTTATATAGAGTATCACAGTTTAAATTCACCTTTATTGATTTTACAGAAAAGATAAGTGAATCATACAAACATAATTCAAAGACGATCTCAACAACTAGACCCTGAACGTCAATTTATCATTGTTTCAGTCAACAATACCCATACTATGTTCACAATAACGTTGGCATTTTACGTCAGTTGAAAAGTTTAGTAAACACATGTTCGTTTTCATTCAATTCACAAGTATCTCGTGCCACGTTTACCGAATGATATAAACTCACTTTCATTGTATAACTGACAAAACATTCTTGCAAGATGGATGAGTACTGTACAACTTACGAGTAACTTTGTAACAGGGTTAGAATACCAAATTTAGCGTGAACTAACTAACGATGTCCACTCTTCTCTCATCATTTACAATACTAGATTGCAATCAATCATACAACAATTCACATTCAACCATGGACGGAACTGTCAATTAACATTAATATTATTAATATATATTAATTATTGCGTTGTTTCAAATATTTGAAACGTTTGGGCTATCCATTATTTTATAAACACCCGTTTCAACGCGTAACAAATTACACTGTTTCAAGTGAGACGAATTCTTAGATATTTCAAAGTTAATAATTTATTTATAGTGGTTTGATTTGAATATCCACACCAACATATTATTAAAATAAAAAATTGTACTTATTTTTGTTACTAATCCATTAAATAAAATTAAATGTATATAAAATTTTATGTCATTAAATGCAAGATTATTCAGAAAGCAAATGATAAATGTATCTTAGCAAATGTATAGATTGAAAAAAGTCATGTGTCTAGTATTCAATTTCGGGAACTAAGAGAATGTGTGAAGAGGGAGAATGGAAACCCCTTTTTATAAAAAAAAATCACCTAACCAGGACTCGAACCCTGATCTCCCGGTCATCGGCAGTTTAGTCTATCACGTGAGTAAGGCCTTAGACCATGCAGTCTTTAGTAGCCTATTAGTTAATATTTCTTAGGACGCTTGATTCGAGCTTTAATACCTACCTGAATCACGTTTTATCTGTGGTGTCATACAGGCTCTTAAGTGAATATGAGAACTAGACTAAACATATACGAGACCTTGGTCATATACCTAAAACACCTTCCAAATGTGGACTTTCTATGCTATCCTCTTGCCTAGGTACTACCCGGGATTACTGAATTGAGGTTGAGTTTTAAATTTGTACGTTATCTACTAGTTGAACTAGGCCATCTTACTATTATTATCGTTTTAGCATACATTTTGAAAACCCCAATAACTTTATCAAGAATGTATAGTTTCACTTATATCAAGTTTACACAAATTATATTCATAAATAGTTGGGTAAGTGTATAGTGTAGTCAGCCTATTACAAATATCCACGAGCCTTAATTATTAGTTTCTATATATAAAAAAATAGGAACAAAATTAATAAGATTTATCAAAAATAATATAAATGTTAATTAAATTTATCATAGTAAGATTTATGTTGAGATGATTATATGAGGAAATTTCCATCTATCTACTTAGCCATTTGTAATCAATTTAGTAATGTTTTCAAAAGTTGAAGAAATCATTACAAATCTTCAAGTGGAAATATGTTATTTGTTTAGTGAATAATCTAAGCAAATCAGAATGTTTTATTTAGAATTTATTTAACTTAGATTTACTAATCTATAACTCACAGAAAACGTATTGTAAATGGTTGATCTGATTTTATAAAGAATATGAATAATATTTAGATATATTTACAACAGTAAATTATTTACATTTCTTCTGTTAATATACAACCAAACACTTTAACAGTGGGTGATTTTTTTTTAACATTTTTAAAATCAATGTTACAACTTTTTGGTGTCGTTTTGGTACAAATCTTTCAAAGTGATTGTTATAACATTAAGTGGTGAGGCGTGGTAGTATGTAGTGTATGTACTAATGGTAGCAGTTGAAAATAGATTTTTTTCCTTTTATTTAAAAATGAGAAACTCGCTTCACATTCACACATTTCTTAAGTACTGTACACTCCGTTTTTAGTTTGTACACTTTTTTAAGAACAACGTCTTACAACCCATTCTGGTTATACGCTTAAGTACTAATTACACTACGGTTTTAAGGATTTGTAAGGTTATATTTAGAAGAAGTGTACTCGCATTTTCGTGGAGAAAGAGAGTTGAACTCCATTTTGAAAAAAAACTCAGTATACCCGAGATCTAGATTCTAACCTCGATCTCCCAGCCATCGGCAGTATAATATACTGAGGTTGTGACGCCTTAGACCAAGAGGCCACCGAAGTAGTTTATATAAGAGTGGTTCCGAACTATATTTCTCTTGTATAAATTGACCACCTCTGACAAGACAGCTTGTGAATGTGGGGAATGCCAGGCCTTCACCGTGGTTCGTATTTCACGTTAAACTGTAGGTCCTCCATTTCATCTCACAATCACCCTACCATTACACATTAGCGTGAGTGCGTATAACCTGAACGGAGTAGTAAGACGTGGTGCTAATAATAATAATAATAATAATAATAATATAAATTGACTGCCTTATGTTTAAAAATAATACTTTCTCTCGTTTTCAAATAAAATGTTGCCAGGGGTAACACTCGATACTAGCACGCCTCACAACTATATGTAGCACAAAACTTGAGGAAACTATGTAGGAATGTATTTTAAATAAATAGTTGTCATTCGTCTAGTATCTACACATAATATATTTGTCTCGTGGTCCATATTCCCACCAAACACAACAGCCTCACTTCTTATTGTTTAACAAAGAAAGAACTGCCTAGTCTCCGCTGCAGCGTGATCACGTGGAATGAGCGTCATCAGTGGCCGAGACCAGAGAGTTCTCTGAAGACTTCTTCTGCAACAGCAAGCTCCTCAGGGACTGAGCCTCTTCTCTCAAGGTTATCACTTGTGCCCGCAAGATGGCGTTCTCGTGTTCCAACATGGCGGCCCGCATCGCTATCTGGAGGCGTGTGACACAAAAACACACGTTAGAGATCAACACCTCCTTGCCAGGTTTCATCTTTACCACGTCTTACTACCCATCCGGGCTATACTAAAATGGGCTAGGGATGCAAATAATCATAATTTTAAACAAATGTATCATTGTTTGGATGGAGTGAGGATGATAAACCATTTAGGAAAATACGTACTCAGTAAACTCAGCTGGGGTTCGGGTTCCAAATTACACGCCACCAGAAAACCAGTGTGATAATCACACCCTACATCGTGCGACCAGTGGTAGTGCTCACAGGCTGTCAAATCTTGGAGGGTAAATCTAAAGCTAGAAGCTAAGATAGAACTAGCAGTGGACAAAGGCCTTAGCTTTGTCTTGTCTGGTTTGTCAGTGAGAAGGAGGTCACGATTCTAATATTGGCCAAGTGTGCTGGGGTATTTGTTCATGAATGGTTTTCCACTCTCCCTACACACATTTGTAGGTACATTCCCTCTTAAACTATCCTACCTCACACTTAGCCCCATCAGTGTAGATGTGTATATAGAACGTATGAGTAGTAAAACAAAAAGGAAGATTTGTTATAACTAGAATGATTATTGTGGCAGAAAGATAAGTTTGTAAAATACAAAATACTAGCCTTGGACAGATTTTTTTTTAAAAATTGTATTTTAATGCCACACATTTATTCATTAAAAATATTATGTGGTATTTTTAGGGAGTGGTATCTTTCAAAGGTATAAATTCATAAAACAAAAGAGGTAGTGGTAATTCAAGGGCATAAAATCACTGAAATAAAAGAGGGAGTGGTACCTATTTAAGGTTATAGAATCATTAATCAAGTTTCTTTGCCACACCAGCAACTCTCAGGGTTAAAGAGTTTGACCTTAGTCAGCAGTGACCTTGACATCACCTGGTCTTCCCGTATTTTCCTGGCATCTCTAGATTTCTTGGCTGCCTGGTTGTTCCTCTTCCTCCTCTCGAAGTACTTCTCATCCTTCTGTTCGTCAGGAATTGGTTTCTTCTCACCTCTGGATCTCTTACCTGACGACACAGGTACTGAACCGCTCAAAGGACGACTTATAAGTGGACCTGGAAACATAAAATATATATTAGTTGCATAGAAATTATTGTAAAAATTATTTATTGGTTTTTTAATTACATTAAACCTACTTTTAAACCAGATATAACACTGTTTTTCCCCTCACCTCCAAAAAATGGTTCATCGATATAATTGTATTACTTTAACATTCCAAAATTAATAATCTATGTCAAATACATCCACACCAATGGTCATGTGGACTAAATGTCAGACCCGTCCATATGGTTTACTGGTGAATGGAATATTCGGGTTTGTATCACGTCTGCATGTACTGTGGGTAATTTATACTAAATAATTTTCCACTTTGCCTCCGCACAAAGGTTGGTACACTTCAGTACATTAAGTCAAAATTATTCTTTAGCCTTTCTAGCTCATTAACATAATTAAATATGTGGGAGGTTCATTTATCGATTTATGTAAGATTTTATTTATGAATAGACATATTATTTCTCTTAATTATGTTTATCCCTTCGTTTCAACCTTCATTCCAAAGATTTGTTACTTATGATGGAAATTGCCATGAACCGTAGTGTTCGCCTAGACTAATGGCATATCTGCAATGCACGTTGCATCATTATATGTCTCACGGCTAACACACACTACGATGAAATTATTATTTATTTATTTATTTATTTATTGTGACACATACAACGTTATCATCAAATAAGTGTTTGCTATTTTATTCATTTTGAAATGAAAAAATATATAATATTTTAACCACACCTAAAGGGTGTTTTTTTTTCCGAAGAAGTATATTTAAATATAATATGAAAACAGTGTTTTAGTTTTTGGTATTCAATACTGTAAGACTATTAGAATTATATTCTAAATATTAAATCCAGTTCATAGTTTTTGAACTAATCAACAGATTTCTGCAGAACTGGAAACACTCATAGGCATTTAGTATAACCATCAAATTTATTTATTGATCCTATTACTCATATTTATCATTGGATTTGGGGTGACTAAATCTCTTAGGAAGTAATAAAACATTTTCTATTATACATGCATGATTATTAGTGCTTAAATACGCGTCTACATAAAAAACATTCATGTTAAAAACAAAACAAAGACTTAACACAAAAGTGCAAATTACTCGGCAATTGGGAGAGGTTGAATACTTGAGACAGGGAAAAGTAAAAAAAAAAAAAAATGTTATACTGCTACTATTATATAGGATGAACAAAGAGTATGCATAGGTTTTTTTTAAGTGAATGATAATGTTAGGTATAAAACTATTGATAATATTATAAAAACTTAATGTGTTATTGAATAACTTAGTATATCTTGTTCTCTGCTGATACTAGAGGTAGGATGGATGGGTAAGGCTGTAAGAATATCTGGTGCTTACACGTCTTGTTCTCTGCTGGCACTAGAGGTAGGATGGATGGGTAGGGCTGGAAGGCCCCCAATAGCCCATGGTGACCCATGAAGGAGGCGGGGGGCAGGTTGAATGGTGATATGGGTTCTGAAGAAACATCCGTGTTCCTGGGCGAGTACTCCGGTGGCGTCCTTGGACCAAGCAGTGGATGGTACGGATGGCCCACGTCAACTACAACAAACAATATAACATTCATTCTTTGTTATTATCTTAAGAGGTCTTCAACCTTTTTATGCCCAAGGTCCACCGTTTCTGACTCTTGTTGGCTCGTGGGCTGCAACACTCTACCCACAATATTAGGATTCAACATTTAGTATATTCTATTTATTTTGACTTCCCGAGTATCTCAGTGGTGATGAGTGAACACGAACACTCCCGACTATGTTCGAACACTCCTGACTATATTCGAATATTTCTGACAATACCCGAACACTCCCGACTATATTCGAACACTTTCGACTATGTCAGAACATTCCCGACTATGTGCGAACACTTACGACTATTTCCGAACAATCCCAACTATGTTCGAACACTTCCGAATATTTCCGAACAATACCAACTATGTTCGAACACTCCCAAATGTTTTAGTTTTTTAAATAAATAGATGAAGAAACTTCTACCCCAGTTGATAAATAGTTTTTTTTGAACTAATCATTTAACTTTAAAAGGAATGTATTATTTTGGTTAAAACATATCTTTAAGCAAAATTAGTTATAATATATTTTGCATGACAAACTACATAAATCATTATAAACATTTTAACCCAGCAAGAGTTTTTCAAACATCACATTTCACGGAGGAGTTATTTTTATTTGCAAATTAGTCATAAAACTAGAGACTACCAGAGTGGTCATTTGCCCGTTAAAGGTAAATTTGTACAAAAACGTTATATTTTTCTTCGCGTATTAAACAAAAATAATTTAAAATGCATTATATTTTATTATTCAGCTAAGTTGAATATATATTTGTATTTGTCATTTTTTTACCATAAAATTCCGCGGGCCGTGGGTTGAAGTATCTCTAATTCTAAATAAATGATGTTCAAATCTTGGCGCTGGTTTCTCATAGAGTACTAGATAAGATGATTGTTTTTGTAATAATTGACCTTCTTTTCTTCAAGTCAACCTAGTTTAAAATAAAAATGTAAACACGTTATTCGTTAAAACAATCCCACGTCTCTAATTAATGATGTATTTTAATTCAACTAAAATCTTTTGGTTGGCCATGGTTTTCTCTCTAGTGTTATGACTGATCTGCAAATAAAAATAATTCCTCCGTGACATGTGATGTTTGAAAAACGTTTACTGAGTTAAAAATTTTATAATTATTTATGTAGTTTGTCATGAACAATATATTATAAATAATTTTACTTAAAGATGTGTTTCAATCAAAATAATACACCCCCTTTAAAGTTAAATGATTAGTTAAAAAAAAGATAGTTCAACTGAGGTAGAAGTTTCTCAATTTATTTATTTATTTAAAAAACTTGAGATGAGTGTTATGCAACTGAAAACAAATTGAAAACCAATTATCTTGATGTTCATTCCAAAATACATTAATTAGAGACTTAATTTAAGAAAAGGATATGTTTGGAAAAATCGGTGGATGACATATTATGATCCAATTGCCTCTTATCTCCGGTTTCTTTGCCTCTATCACTTATCCAACTTTATCCTAAGCTTTAATGTGGGGGTTTAGGGAATGCGGGAAAAGACCTGTGTTTTTGTAGTTTTTATTCAAAATATGTTTTTGTCAAAATAAATCAAATATTGCTTCTATTCAAAGAGAGAATTTAATTTTCTTCGCACGGGGACCTAAACAATTATTTAATATCTATCAAAGGCGTCCTGGAATTAAATGACAAATTTTCATCTAGTTCTGATACATCCATGACAGATAATCAAGAACAACTGTTGAGGCTACCATGTGAAGAAAATTAAACTGTATATTACTACTGAGGAAACCCACCTCAGTGGCGTAGTTAGCTAACGGGCCAGTCGTATTGAGTTAAACTGCCGGGGATGGGGAAATCAAGTTTCGAATCTCGCTCGGGTGAACTGGGGTGATTTTTCCAAGGTGGTTTTCCACTCTCCCTCTACGCAAATGCGGGATCACTCCCTCTAAATGCAACCTTCCCAGTTCCTAATCCATGATCGTAATTAGTACTTAAAGAGTGTAACCTGAATGGGTAGTAAGACGCGCTGCTAAATAATAATAAATACTACTGGATAAATATTTTATTTATTTTGGCTGAAAAAGTTTTGCTATAAAACCTGCAAAAACACTAACGTTTATGGTTTTCCCTTCACTCCCACCTTATTGGCGCTAAAAATCATCCCCATACCATTCCGTTACTCATCACCCTTCTTTTCAGTGAGGGCCAAGCTCTGGGCTCATCTCAATATTAATTCAACTTTACAGGCCTTGTCCCATTTTCAGTGCACTAATGAGTGCCATCACCTTATCTCAGTTGGTAACGTTTTTGCTTACTGAACTAAGGGTTCCAGGTTCGATTCCCGGCATGTCTTAAAGATTTATAATTGCTGACATTTGTGCTTCCCCTTCCACAGTTAATATTTAACGGCTAGGGGGTTGTGATCTGGGTCTATTCTGGATTAAAGGGAATTTTTAGTGGTGTAGTGATAAAATCAGTAGGTTCATAAAGTTACCGTTAAATACCTTAAAAAATATTATTTTTATTTAATCACTACCCTCATCTTTTGTCGTACGGTCTGAAGCATCACTTTTGCGATGTACTGGGCTTTAGGTGTTGGACATGTTGGACTTGAAATTGATCCTGAATGTATGGAGGTGGTTTTTCCTCAATTGTTTCCCAACATCCCTCCACGCAAATATAGTTACATTTCCTATGAGTTTTACCTTACTCGTTAATAGCTCTAAAGTCTCACTATGCAAATCACTCGGATGGGCAGTTAGACACACATAACGTTTTTGATATAATTTTAAATAAAATATGCGAATTTGATTTTTCATATAGGCTAAGATATTTTAAAGGTTTGATTATATATTCACAATAAAATAAGTGAAACGCATTATCTAACCTTTTTTTTTGTTGTTGTTATTCTTACCAAATTAGAGACCATATGGTTTTTCTATAAATACCCATCACTTTTTAGTTATATAAAAATGCATATTATTTTATTTCTTTGGTCTAATTTAGTTTTTATTTTACTCGAATTTTTCTTTTACGAGTTTTTTAAGCATCTTCCGCCTATATTGGCCGGATATACGTATACATTCCTCATCTTCTTCTGGTAGTGGTAGATATCTAACCATCTTCTGAGGTTGGGCCACCAAGTAGGTGGGGCTACTTTAGCCCGATGGGATGACAATGATTGTGTTGTGTGAGTAGAAGTCTTAAACCTAACTAAAGCCTAATTAACCAAACCATGGTGACCATAGGCACCACTTCCCTTAGGGAAATATACCTATGGTACTAGTGGGAAGCGAATCAGTGACCTCTAGATTAGAAGTGAGGAACGCCGACTACTAAACCAAGAGAATGGCCTTTCTAGAGTGATATCTACATCAATATTCCCATCTGAACCTCCATTAGTTGTTTCTTAGTTGATCTGGTGAGTTACACGACTCTTCAACTGGGCTGTGTACCTCATATAACACGAACGAATACGAGAAAAAGAGAGAGAGAGAGCGTTGTTTAGTTGCGTGAGACCAATCACGGGCCGGATAACAATCGCTGGAGCTTCTAACATGCTGGATATAAACAGTTTACCCGCTGCTACTGGAAAATTCACCTACTTCTCTCATCACACTCTTTCCGTCTCTTTCAGTTTGCATGTTGCCCGACGGTTGATTGTTTACTACATGAGGAGCACACGCAAACTATTTCGCTACTGTTTAGTCCTCGATTGTTACAAAGGGGGGTGGGCGAGCCACTCCCGGCACGTGAAACACACGGCTCGGAATTGATTCCGACTTTCAGCCGATACGTCTCCCGGCACGGCAGCCTCGCACGGTTTTGTATCGGGTTCGTTTCCCTTCTCTAGAAAAGTGTATCAATCTTATTATTTGGTTGCCCACATTGGTGGACACGCAGGCTGAGTGTTAAGTTCATCTAGTCTGGTTTATTGGTGACGTGAAGGAGAAAATGGGGGGAGGGATGCGATTTAAACTCAAACTCCTGGAAGATGCACTAAATTGTTTATTCAGTAAATGGTTCCTCACTCTCTCTTAATGCCAAATTCGGGTGCATTTCTTCTAAATTATAACATCCTCATACCTACCTTATTAGTCTAATCAAAATGCATGCATCATGTATGGGTAGTAAGACTCAATAGATGAAATAATGGTCAAGATGGTGGAAATACTTTTATTTTTCATTGAAATATTGAGATTAAATATAAATAGTTTTATAGGAATACTCTATTACAAATTGTACAATATTACTAACGAATATTTATCTTTTTTTTCCAGATTGAAGAAAATCATCAAAATTTACGTTTTTATGAAAATGTTATCTTTATTACCAACAATTTCTCCGGCTTATACAAACTATTTAATATATATATATATATATATGTAGCATTGCGCTATAAAAATAATTCTAGAACACACACACACACACACATATATATATATATATATAAACTAGAATTACTTATATGATTGAGTCAAAGCTGAGTCAAAGAGGGAAACTACTAAAGATACTAAACATAAATAAAATAATAATTATATATGATTGATTTCCACTCTTTACTTATTGAAGTTGTTCCACCAGTGGCTGTCTAGATATTTCTAGTTATTACGCTAAAGACACTAGTTTTTGGGGTTATTTTTAGCACTCCGTCTTACTACCCGCTCTGGTAATAAGCTAATGTAATATTTATCCTAATAGTTTCAGGGATAAGGAAGGTCATATTTAGAGGATGTGTACCCACATTTGCGTGGAAGGACAGTGGAAAACCTTTAACACGAATTATTAACAGCTTCATACTAGGGATAAGTGTAAGAAAAGGCGCTGGTTTTAACTTCTCCCAAATAAAGATATTATTATTATTATTATTATTATTATTATTATTATTTGAGAAGGGAGAATAGGAGTATTATAGAGTGAGTCTACCCATCATTAGCATGGAGAGTGTTGATAAGAAAACAAAGTTGAAATAATAGCTGGAAAAACATAGTAAGGACATCAAACAAGGATTATAACCACTCCCGCCTCATAGACGGTAACCTTGTGTGGTGCGAGACTAACGCTCAAGAACATTTGGCCATCGTTGTGGCTCTCTCGATTTGTTGAATCTATATCGCACATGTAAAAATGTAGTAGGCATAACAATTTAGTAAGATTATTTGGCAACTATTATTTAACTCAATTATTTGTATTTCATTTATTTGAGGTATCTAACGTGCACTTTCTAAATCTACTGATTATATCAGCACACTACTTGCAAACTAACTTAAATCTAGATTTGAGACAACGCCCAGCTCTCGGCCGTTAATTCGTCACCGTGAAAGGAAAACCCACATTTCACCAATGATATATTTTTAGGCCATACCAGGAATCGAGCCCGGGACCCGCAGCTCAGTGGACAAACAAGTTAACAACTCAGATAAGGTGTTTTACTCTTAACTGTATTGATTTTGAGATATAATTTATAGTATAAATTACATCAGTGGACATGAGGGCTAGACAGTAAACTCTTCCTGTGTAATTTATTGGGCTTGAACCCCCAGCCGGGTGTAATGAGTGAGGGTGGTGTTGTACTAAAGTTCTCCACACTCATCTTCCACGCCAATGCAGGTACATTTCCTTTAATCTGTACCCTTTCATCCATATCTAATTATGGTAGCTACTAATTACATTTGGATATCCCAAACAGGTAGTAAGACGTAATGCGACAAAACTACGTGCAGTTTACATCCAATAAATATTTTCAAGAAGATAAATAACTGAATATTTTTTATTCGCGTGAATTATTAATAATAGTTGTCTTAATAAGACTTGATGTATTTGAAGTTAAGTTTAGGTTGTACTCTGCTCACACAACCCTGAATGGGATAATACTCGTCCATAGTGTGTTTGTGTGTGTCATGCTTGGACTACATGGAGACACTTTATGGCTGTAGGGGGAACAGGTGAACATCACGCGATAGATAGTTTGATCGCTGTCAGGGCTGTAAAACTTAATTAAATATGACATTAACTGTATTGGTGCAACTAGCGCTTTCAAATGATTACGTTATTTATTTAAAATTACCGTATTTGGTTCTTCATAGAAGCCCGTTTTCTGTTTAGATGAACAACTCTATGTCGGGGCTACGTTAAACTCAACTTGACGTAAAGTTGAGGTAACATAAAGGTTACCCTAGTGTTTTAAAGAGAAATCCATCACAATAGACTTAACAAAGCGGTTACGTGAGGTTTCAGTTTTTTCACTTATTTTTCTGCGATGCAGTGGGTTTGTAAAGGACTTAGCCTCATGTGGACAAATGAGGAGTTACTTGAATAAAAAAAAGTAGCGACTCCAGTTTAGACAACTGAGATTAACAGCCAGAGGTTGTGTTGTGATTACTACATGACACCCTCTATCCACCAATGTTGGCACAATCATCTAATGGTGGCATCTTCTTGGTCGTTATAGCTCGATTGTGGGCTCACACCATGGAGTTTTTTTGATTTTTTTTAGGTAATTAACGTGCACGTTCTGAACCGATTAACTATATCAGCACATGATTTATAAACTGACTTAAAACTAGAACAGACACAATATCCGGTCCTCAGACGTCAATTCATCACTTTTAAAGGGTGAACACAAATTTTAAATGATAAATTTATTGGCCATACCAGGAATTGAGCCTGGGACCCTTAGTTCAGTAGACAAACATGCTACCAACTGAGATAAAGTGTCGGACTATGTAAGGTCAACTTAACTCATTAGTTGTTCAAAAGAGAGCGCTACGATACGTTACGTATTCCCACCTGCCAATCATGTTGCGAGTAACGTCAACTCGGTTATTTGGTAATACGGGGATCACCATCAACTTAATGTCCACGTAACGTAGCCCTCACTTAACTTTCTCATAAAGTAAGAGATACATAGTATGTGATTAGAATTCTCATAACGTAACGTAAAGTAGTGTAACGTAAAATCTCGAACAAAACATAGGAAATAAATTAGGACTGTTTGAAAACAAATTGTTTATATTATTGTAACCCAAGTATTTATGTATGATTAGGCTGTGATTACTTGCGATGGAAACTTACTAGAAATGAAATAATGTGTATTAAGAGGACAAGACGTTTTATTGTTCACGAGATACTGGCAAATGAACTATAACGTATAAGTCGTCTGCATCCCATAAATAAACATATTAAATACTAAACAGCTGTTCTTTATGTGGCTCGCAACATGATTGGTAAGCTAAAGCATGCCCCCCTCCCCACCCCCACCCCGCTCACTTCAGTTGGGAATGTAAGGGAACGCGAGAAAAGGCCAGTGTTTTTGCAGTTATAATAGCAACTTTTTTTTTGCCAAAATAAATAAAATTTTGCTTTAGTAAAAACAAAGTTTAATTTTCTTCACATGGTGACCTCCAAATTTCTTGAATATCTATCAGGGGGGTCTCTGCATTTAAAAAGTTTCTTAACTAATGCCGTTATGCTCATGGCAGATATATTCATTAACTGTTGATATCATCATGGAAAGAAAATTAAACTTTATGTTTGTAATGGAGCAATATATTATTTATTTTAGACAAAGAAAATGTTCCCATAAACACTGGAAAAATATTGGCCTTATCACGCGTCCCATTCCCCCCCACATTAAAGTTCACGTAAATTGATTTTTTTTTTAACCCTGAGTTTTACTATTTGTTCGGGTTATACGCCCATGTACTATAGCTATGCTAATGTTAGGGATGAGGATGGTTAAATCTAGAAGATATTTACCAGCATTTTCGTGGAGGGGGAGTGGAAACCCACTTCACTCCAATACACCCGGCAGGGATTCAAAACCCTATCACCCCATCATCAGTAGTTACCCGCCCCGGTGGTGTAGTTGTCTAACGCGCTAGTCGTGTTGAGCTCGACTGCTGAGGACGGGGAGATCGAGGTTAGAATCTCGGTCGGGTGAACTGGGGGTGGTTTTCCTAAATGGTTTTCCACTCTCTCTCCACGCAAATGCGGGTTCACTTCCTCTAATTCAACCTTCCCAATTCTCAATCCATTAGCGTAATTAGTACTTAAAAGCGTATAATCCGAACGGGTAGTAAGACGCGGTGATAAATAATAATAATCATCATTATCATCATCAGAAACAGTTCAGTCTAGCGAGAGTGACGCCTTAGACCAGCCATGGGCAAAAAACTACAACGCGACTTTAATTTATGCGGCCCACAAACAAATTTAAAACTTTCGTGATTTTATTAACAAAAATACCAATTAAAAACATTATCAATTATCAGTGTGTGCTTTTAAACATGTGAACAAATGAGCAAGCTCGTTTATAACGTTACATGTGTACAAGCATAAGCTTGTGTATACGGTAATTACGGTAGTTATATCACCAATAAATGACATATTTTTGTGTGAACATATTATTGTTATTACTATTATTTAAACACCACGTCTTACTACCCGTTCGGGTTGGACGCCTAAGTACTAGTTACACTAATAAATTAGGGATTAAGAAGGCTTAATTGAGAGAAAATGTACCCGAATTAGCGTGGAGGAAGAATGTAAAACTATTTAGGAAAATCCTCAGTGCACCTGACCAGGATCGAACCCCGATATCCCTGTCTTCGGCAGTTTAGTCCTACACGAAAATAGCGCATTTGTCCACGTGGCCACCGAAGTGGATAGCGTGAAAATAATGTTCATTATTTAGTAAATTTAGATTTTGGTCACATGCGGGCCGCTAGAGACCTTACGGATTCCATGTGGCCTTCGGGGAGAAAAGTTTGACCAACTCTGCCTTAGACCATGCAGCCACCAAAGTGGGTAACGTGAAAGTTACCAACTGAACAATTTTTATGTCAAGTGAAGACAAGTTAACCGCATCATGATGGTTTCCATTACTAGCACGAGTAGAAACTTTACGTCAGGTGAACGATAAGTGCATTGTGATCCCGGCATAACTCTTATTTTTATATTCCACGTTTCGCGATCACCAAATTGTTATGGCCTCTTCTAACATTTTATTTTGTCCCACCGTTGAGTATGTAACCTGTTTACCCTATTTAAGGTGGGAGTGTAGGAAATGTGAGCTAAGGGCAATATTTTAGCAGTTATCATTTAGCATTATTATTATTATTATTAGCACCGCGTCTTACTACCCGTTCGGGTTATACGCACTTACGCTAATGTGTAATGGTAGGGTGATTGTGAGATGAAATGAAGGACCTACAGTTTAACGTGGAATTCGAACCACGGTGGAGGCCTGGCATTCCCCACATTCACAAGTNACCTACAGTTTAACGTGGAATTCGAACCACGGTGGAGGCCTGGCATTCCTCACATTCACAAGATGTCTTGTCAGAGGTGAAGGAAGGGTTTGGTAATCAGATAAATCTTTGCCGGGAACGGGGATTGAACCCCAGCCGCCAGCATAGAAGTCTGACACCTTACAACTAGACCCCCAGGTCACCTACGATCATTTAGCAAAACAATGTTTTGGTCAAAGGAAATCAAATAATTATCCAGTACAAATATAGAGTTTAATTTTCTTCACAAAGAGATCTCAACAATTCTTGAATATCTTATCATGGCTGTTCTAGAATATTATGACAACTTCTTCTTTTCGTTTAAAAAGTTTGTCTTCTAATGCCACTATGTTTATGACAAATATTCAACTACTGTTTATATCGCCACGTGAAGAAACATAACTCTATGTTTCTACGTGAACAATATTTTATTATATTGGGGGGAAAACAAATTGCTTTAAAAATTGCAAAAACACTGTTCTCTTACTTGTGTTCTCTAAACTCTCACCTTAAGACAGCGCAGAGTCAAGAACACCGCAAAGTGAGTTGCAGCGATAACAAATATATCATCAACTTCGACATAAAACAGGCCAACTCCAAAATATGATCTGGATTCACACGAACATTTATAATGAACAAAAATGTTATATGGCAAACCAACAATAAATTAATATTAAGGTTCCAAAAGGGAAATCTCTAAAAGACTAGCAGAAGTACCCGGCTTTGCTTGAAGTAACCACGCAATGAATTACGTGGTTACTCTGGGCAACGCTTTTCTTTGCTTTAAATTCTCTTCATTTAATTTCTTCCAGCCCAGTTTTTTTTTTAATTTAAGAAAATCTGAACAATATTTAAAATCGCAGCTTCGAGATCCCCATGTACTACTAATTTTAAAATGTAATCCCTTCACCTGTGGTAGATATCGCGCAATTATTATGACAGACATTCAGACAAACTCTTAATTCTATTAATATAGAAGAGAGGGTATGGGAAATATTAATTAGAAACGTGAACTTTTAAATATACATGAATAGGCAGCCTGTAAATGTATTTATTGCTACTAGAAGTGAATAAATTATAAGTATATTGATCGGAAAATATCACCAACACTAAAACACGCTAAAAAACAGAATATTTGGAAAGAATTCTCACTTAATTTTTCCTGTAGCTATATTTATTTTTTATCGATATACTTATTTTTATCCCTATTCGAGTTTGATAGCGATACTTTTCTTCCAACATTATAAATGAGTTAGGTATCTACACTTTAATTTTGATACCACAAAACCTTAATATATACATATAAAACAAGATATAAATGTTTGCTGCTACAAAATGTAATTCCAGTAGCGGAAAAGACACGAACTAATAGCAGGATATAAAGCAATCCTTTGGAATGTGATAATGGTGTGCTGACTGTATTACGGCAAATTTGGTGTTCTTAAGCATGAGGTCATCGTTAATCATTATTAGCCTTCATCAAATCTTTCAAATAATTCTAGAAATATTAGGACGCTATTCCAGCGTCTAGAAGCCTACCCTGCCTTCCAGAAGGTGGTGGAAAGATGAGCACGTGAAAGTACAGGCAGTGAGTGACGTCACTCTGACGAATCATTTAGCAGCTAGGTCGACCATGTAGCGTACAAACAAGTGTTTTAGCTACGGATACTTGAAGCAAAGAATCTTAAATGTTCATGTTTCATTTCTCTAACCAAGGCTGTATCCGAATAGTTTCGAGGATCCTTGGATGGATCCTATAGCTATAGACTGATTAATTCACACTCTACACACACTTCCTATCGAAGTCTGCATCAGCTAATTCTAACGGCAACAGACCTTGCTACATCTTTGGGATCGCAGTGCTACTACCTACCAATGGTCTTAGAAATTATGTAATTATGATAAAAATCTTGTGAATGTGGGGAATGCCAGGCCTCCAACGTGTTTCGGATTCCACGTTAAACTGTAGGTCCTCCATTTCATCTCACAATCACCCTACCATTACACATTAGCGTAAGTGCCTATAATCCGAACGGGTAGTAAGACGCGGTGCTAATAATAATAATTATTATTATAAGAGGTCCCGCGTTCGATTCCCGGCATGTCCGAAAATTTATAAAATATGAAAATATGGGTCTACCCTTTAACACTGATGAATAACGGCCGGGGACTGGATGTTGTACCTATCCTAGTCTTTATATAGATTATAAGGCATGTGAAGCTACGACAGGCCTATCAAACCTGTAGTGAAGAACATATGGCTTGAATTAAAAATTGACCCAGGCCACAGGCTGGAAACAGTAGTGGATGTATTCTGAGTCAAACTAAATCCAACAGATGTAATAAAAATAAATAGCCTATGGCATTTAGTATCAGCATCATTTTATTATTTACATTTACATTCTTCCCAATGGTTTGCAAAAATTAAAGCATGACAATAAACAATTTGCTACTTTTGGCGATTATAAATGGTAGGCATGAATTTATTAATAAACTTTTTGAAATAAACAACTTCTTTATATCATAAAACGTGTCTGCTTTAGCATCCCATATTAAAATGGCAAGCAACATAATATTCCGAGCTTTATCAGATCAAAATACAATAATAAAACATCTGACAGTCAACCACCCCAGCAAGGAAGTGTTGACGCCGTATTGCTTCCGTCCTCAAGGACGTGTGAAGGGTGCATATCCATCCTTGGTGACAATTGGGACTGATCTACACTTTGTCAAGTGAGTATCGTTGCAAGAGTACATACCAAGGTGACAGCACGTAAGTAGAAAATTCTAATACATCCCAGGTTGTTTTCAAGCAGTCAATATGCGTAGGTTATCTTTATTCTCGTTAAGTGAACGCTGCATTAGGTTTTCTTTAAAGTGATTGTGATACACGCAATAAAGTCTTAATAAAGTAAAATACTATGTGATCATAATTCACGTAAGATAAAGTAAGTAAATAAGCGAGCAAAGCACAGCCAATGAAGTTGGACAATAATTTTTTTTTATCAAAATGGAGCCCGAATGTTTAAGGCTGATTAGGACTCAAATATTTGCAATTGAAGTTTATTGGTGCTACAAAATAAAACGTAACTAAGCGCCATGACGTTTTGACATTCGTGAGATGTAAGCTATAGGCCTACCGTATTTGTCTGTATACCATATATCTGAGTTGACATTCGTTACAATATGAATATCTCGCAGGAACACGTGATATCCTTCACTCATTTTTTTTAAAGTTAAAGATCCAGCTTTAAAAGCTTACTTTAATCTAACATCACGCCAACTTTACGTTAGCTGCGTCGTTATGTATTCAAATTAAAAACATTATAGCTTTCACGTTACTTCATGCTTGTGTTACGTTAACGTCAAATTGATCGAGATCTCGGTGTTATTAATTCAATCATCATGTAATTCAGCACGTTTCCCATTAAAACTTTTGAGTTTTTTTTCAGATTTTGACAAACTTGATACACAAACTCCCAACAATACTTCCTCTGAAATTTAATGTCAGAGAAAAATGTGTAGATATTAGAAAAGACTTTGCTACTTTTCAAAAACTAGTATATTTATAATAAAGGTGTGAAATTACAAATACAGTTTAGTGAATAAATTATATTAAATCTTTTTAGAGGTTAAATAAAAATTTATTATATTATTAACTTAGAGATATTTTAACTAAATTCGAGGGAGGGAGGGAATAAACAAAAAAGGGGGATAGATAATATTAAATGTGTGCTTAGAGCCCGAAAAGCCTTGTAAACAAATTTGTCTCAAAGTGTTTTAATCAAAAGTGGAAAGATAAATAAGCTAATTTAGTATAATTTGTGGCCAAGAAATGAAGAATTGGAATCAACTTATTAAAAACCACAATAAATACACCTAGCTAAGACTCAAACCCCAATAATCCTTTAACTGACAAACTAGACAAGATTTGCTTGACGTTTAGTGTACTGGTTGTTTGTCTATTAAATATAGTTTCCTGCTGTGCTAGACGTAAAAAATTGTGTTCATATCTCTGAATAGTTTATCGATTGTTAGGCTAACGTGGTGTGTGGGGTTCATTAATATTGCGTGATCCAAACGGAGTATTAGGAAATTAAAGTAATAATTCACTAGGAGATCGGTTTTCATCGCCGTCAAATATTTAATCACTTCAGACAAATTCTGTTCGCTGATAATCCAAAATGTATTCACTTAAAATATCCAGCTTTGAAATTCTTTTATTACCTATATTTTATTAAAAAAGGAAAGGTCAAAATTGTTCTTAGAATCCTTCAATAACTAAAATTTTATTAGCCACTTGTACTTAATTTAAGGAATGGAATTTATTGAATTATTTAAATGACTATCGCCTGGACACGTTACTTCTGACACTTATTGATAAGCGTCATTTGTCTTCTTTTGTCATAACCTATTCTACTCCTCGCCGGTCAGAAATGGAATCAGGTTGGATGCCTTCCCTCTTCCAGGCCGATTCAGGCTCGTAACCAACAAGGGGAGATGGATAATGGAGGTCTGTAAATCCCCCTTCCTCCTCATAATAACCAACTAATAAAACATTTAAATAAAATTAAAAATTACCTTTCTAAGACATCACAAATGAAAAATAAAGCGATATAATTATTGAGTCGTAAATTATCACCAATACCATATTTTATGAATCATTGTAATCTATGATGCATGAAACTCAAAAGGCAGTCTAAGACATACAGTCCTACAGTTGTATGTCGACCGAATATGGCGATTTCCTTGGTTTGTGACATTACGAAACAAAGGGAAAGGATTGGTTAAATAGCCACTAGCCAACATTTTTATACTAAATTGATAGAGGTACGGGTGAGTTATTAAGCCCCCCACCCCTTGCCTTTCCCATAACGCTCTCCTTCAACCCCTTTACCTGATCCCTCCTCCCACATACACCATGCTCCCTAAAATTAAATTAAAGATATATGCCTGCAATTCCTCAAGAAAGATTGAGTACTTTGAACCACATCCTCCCCAAAATATTTGGGGATGTGTAGCTCTCAGATATATTTAAAATACCTTGTTCAACGATCTGAGGAAAATAGAACGCCAAGAAGAACCACTGTAACTGTATCCTAAGACCCCCAAAGAAAATTAACTAGGCAATTTTATGGTCAGCATTTAATTTGAACGGATATTAATGTTTGCGGGTTCTAGTGAACAAATATGTTTGTTATGTTTAAAACATTAAGGTGGGAGTATAAGGAACGCGAGAAAAGGCAAGTGTTTTTTCAGTTTTTATGGCAACTTTTTTTTGTTGCTAAAATAAACAAAATATTGCTCAAACAGGAAAACAGAGGAGAGTTTAATTTTCTTCATATGGTGATATACCACAGTTGTTGAATATCTGTCAATAGCATAATGGCATTAGATGAGAAACTTTTTATATTAAGAGAAAAAAGTTATTAAATTCCAGGTCACCCTTGACTGATATTCAAGAATTGTTTTGGTTTACATGTGAAGAAAATTAAATTGTATGTTTGTACTCGAGCAATATTTTATTTAATTAGGCCAAAGAAAAGTTTTGCCAGAAAAAATTGCAAAAACACTGTTTTTTCTCACGTCCCTTTCTGTCCCACCTTAAGTACACCCTAATTGTATTCTAACCCGACCTATTTGTCACCAGCCAACAGACAGGACCGTTCTAGCACCTTAGTCTGAACTTTTACCGTCAAATCTGTACTAAAATAGTTATAACAATCTTAGGAGAGAAGCAAGACTAAACAATAGGTTCAAAATTATCCATTTTACGCCCAAAAGGTCATAAATCAAAACAATGGTTTGATATAATTGTTATTACAGTTCATAACTAATATAGTTGTCCAACCCAAATAAATTATATTTCACCTTTTTGAAAAGAAAGATAAAAAGTTTTTATTGAACATTGTGTTTTGAAAATTGAATGAACTTCGGGGCTATGAAGAAAATATATAATCCCAATTTTAAGCGATGTGTTTCCCTATGTTTATATTGGTTGTATTTATTTGTGTGTCTGTGAAAAAAAGATAGATATATAGAATGAGATAAATTACAGTTAAAAAATATAAAATTCGTTTGATAAGCCTTAAATCAAACTTTTAAGAGAAGTTTTTGGTACAAATACTCATTTGTATCAAGCTATATGGTTAATTAAATATAATGTTTTCACTAAATAAATAAATTATTACTATTATTTAAATTAATTTAAAATTATATTCCTTAACCACATAACAAATTGTGATTTTGAATCAAAAGTGCTTAGTTGTATTCCCGTGCTATTGTTATTATTATATCGAATTTGGGCAGCCCTATCGCAACATATTTTTTAAAAGTAGTTATGAATTTGAACATGATAGCAATAAAGGTCATATTTTGAAAAATATTGAAACCTTTAGTGCTATGGCTGGAAGTAAAACAATGATGAGTGTAGATGATGACATATCTTTGATATAGCCCTTATCCCTCCCACACAGTTTGGGAGAATTTATTGAAACAACGGCCTTCACAGATGAACACGACGACAAATGAACAAGTCAGCTCTAATCTTGTTTGTCATTGACGTGATTGGTCACGATTGAGCATTTCTTTTAAAAATATTTCTCACTCTCCTTTCATACAAATTTTAGTTTATTTCCTCTAAATTATATCCTCCTTCGTGCGGATTATTGTAAATTTTCGAGTAGCCTCAATGAGTAAATACTAAGATATATAGGACTAAAAGAAAAAAACGAACTAGTTAATTCTTTACTCAAAATACCTTCTTAATACTAAATTAAAAGATAAAAAAGTACTAATCATCTAAAACCTGACTAAACTTAACCCTCAATATTAATTTTGTGCTGCGTCTTATTATATATCTATGGTCCAGGCTGTAAAGACATAATTCCGATAGTAAAATAGGGGTAAGGAGTAGAATAAAAAAAAAATCTGCATCTCCGTATAGGATGATTGCGATTTTTTTTAACCACCCTAAAAACACCCAGTCAGAACTCCAACACCGACCTCCCCATCAACGGTGAATTATACTAGAGAACTTGACGTCTAGTCAACATGTCCACCAATGCGGGTTCGATTCAAACCTTCAAGCAATTGATTGATTAGTAGCTTATTATGGATTTTTTTTAGTAGGCCTAATAGTTTTACAGCTTAATATTAAAATGAGAAGTAATAAAATATTATTGATTGAAGTCTGATCATAATTGTCTTTAATGTCACTTATATAAACATCCGACAAATACTTTTCAAATGACTGCTTTTTTTTATGCCTAAATGTTACTTTTGAAGATATGCATTCCCCGCTGCGAAAAAATGTCATTTTTTTGTGGAATGTTTTACTGAAAGTACTGTGGATAAAGTATTTAAGGTTAACAAATCATTCACTAAAATTATAATTCTCTTATATTACCCTTCTTTATATAGTGACGAATTTATTAAACATTGATAACTTTATATTTTGGTTCAAGAAAAATATTAAAGTTTACTAAACTTTTTTTTTCTCGCCCACTTTAGAGATCTTTCTTTAATTAATTTAATTTTGTTCGTAATCATCATAAAAAAAATTAACTGAAACGGGTTTGTTGAATAGATAATATAATACACAATTTGTTTGAGCTAGCATTTTTTTTACGTATTACTTCCGTTCACAAAATGTATTTAAATATATATTAGCACTTTTATTTGGAGTTAGTTTGGAAATTAAAGATGTTATATGACATAAACATACACGTAAAAGTAATATTTTATCTATGAATACAGCTATATTTTAATTCTATTGTACGAGATATGCTACAATTAAGACTAACAGTAAATTATGTACTATACAAGGGCGTGAGGGTCTACGAGTAAATGATAATTTAATTTAATTCAACCCGCTTCGGTGGCCACGTGGTCTAACGCGCTACTCTCGCAGTAGACTATACTGTCAATGACGGGAAGATTGAGGTTCGAATCTTGGTTGAGTGTGCTGAGGTTGGTTTTACCTAAACGTTTTCCCACTCTACCTCCACACGTCTATTGATATGACAATAAGCACTATTAACTTGTTGGTGTACAAACTCATTTTATGAGTAGTTTGTTGATGAGGGATTTTCCAAAAACTTGAAATATTTAAAAATTGGCACTAATGATTTGTTTCCAAATAGATAAATTGGGAATGATTTAAATGACAATTAACACTGCGTATTTGTTTTGAGGGTAAAAACTTATTTTTGGGTAGTTTACTGATGACTGGTTTTTCAAACACTGGAAATGTTTTTAAAATGGCCATAACAATTTGGTTACAAATGGGTATGCTGGGAGTGTTTAGCATGACAAATAACTTTATATACTTTGTTTTGGGTACAAATTTTATAAAGGATATAGTAATGAGTGATTTTTGAAAATTCGAATTATTTTTAAAATGACTTAAACGATTTTGATTAAAATGTATAAATAGGGAGTGTTTGGCATGAACATGATAAATAACCCTATACATTTTGTTTGGGTTAAAAATTTTGCTCTCAATACTAACGAAGAATTTTTAATTTTTAATATTTAAAAAAATAGCTTTAGCTATTTTTTCCATAATTTGTATCTGGAGAATAAAATTTGGAACTTGACCATCAAGATTGAATTCAAAATGGGAATTTTTGCATAATTTTTAATGATAAATAAGAGTACGTTTTAATTTGTACAGTTAACAAATAATTTTACGATATTCCTATAAATAATTTAACTTTGAAAAAATTAGTTTTGTTGAATATATTTGAACAATTTGCTTTTAAATATACTGTACAGTACATATTAATATTGATTTTTATGAGTAAAAAGAAAACGTGTTTGTCCTTACGAGTACATATTATTTATGTGTAGCTTAGTAAAAACATACTTTTTTAAAAATTCGTCGAAACTATTATACACGATATGAGAAAGTTTGTGCGATTGTGTCATAATTTATTTTAGTTTTGTTCCAAGCTACAGAATACTCTAAAAGAAAGTTTTAGTGATGTGCCGTAACTTGTATTTATTAAACTTAAGATACTCTCAATTCAAAGGCTGTTCTATATTTTCATGGTTGGCCATGGATACTCAAGGCATAATAAGCTGATTACAAGTCAATAGCGAATCTCATTCGGAATGAAAATAAAATAAGTGAGACTTTTTTGGACAAAGTGATTTCAAACAGAGTAAAATTTTTATGTTATATGTATCCCTAGTTCATGGCCAACCCTTTTACCTTTGTTACTATATGTTAATATTATCCTTGAACATGGAAAAAAGGTTTTTAAAAAGTTGGTCTAGAAGAAAATACTTGGAACATTGTTTGAATAAAACTATGATAATCTTCTCGGCATCTGAAATTTTTAGTACGAAATATGTGTTCGTTATTGCCAAAAGTATTAAGAATTATGTAGGCCTACCTATTGTTTTGAAGTTAATTTAAAATATATTCAAAGGGAGCTAAAAGCCTAATACTCAACCTGTGTGTTTTCATTGAGTGAAATTCAATATTTAGACTAGAAAGAAGAAACTAATCTTCAACCAATATCTTAGAAGGAATCATCATGGAGATTATTCTTTTTCTTATATTTTTATACATACATATTTTTATATAAATATATCTACATAATCCAACATAAGAAATTGCTAAAAAAAAATTGAGATAAAGATACTAAAATAATTATATATTTTAATATTTTTCATACAATCCATATTTTACCTAAAGAGCTTAACTCACATAATAGGTATTGTAAACTATTTTACACTGGTAAAACAATATGTATCTTTTGAACCATAAAACATAAAAAATTATAAATTGTAATTTTGAATTTAATTCCCCTCTATTATTCACAGAGTGAGTTGTTATTAGTCTCAGACCCACCGGGAGGTGATTCCTTATGGGAAAATATGTAGGAAATTTATAGACGATTTTTCTCGAAAGTAATTGTTAGGGGAGTCTTTAAAAATTGCGTTTTAAAATGCTTTTGTGTAAAAATATCAGAAACAACTTTAGCTAAAACAACAAATCTCTTAATAATGGTTTGTTGAACTAAGATGCCAAGCCTCTTAACACTTTGTTGATATTTTCATCCACTCTCGCTGATTAAATGAGGGTTGCCACCCTCGCTCCATCTTGCAACACTGCACAACTGGCTGCCTATCTCTAAGGCACTAACAACTTGTAATTAAACTAAATATGTGGTTTTATCGGAAACGATGAACCCGACAGAGTTCCTATAAGACAACCTTTTTGTTTATTTAGACATTCTGATACATAATTTAATATTAAAAATCAAATCCAGGTCAGTGTTACAGAATTCAATGTGAAAAGAGGGTGACAACCCCTATTTAATCAGTGAAGAGGGGTGATATTACCAACCAGGTTTTCAGAGGTTTAACATCTTGGTTAAATACAACTTTATTCACGGATTTGCTGCTTTCACTCAAGTTGTTTCTGATATTTTTACTTAAAAGCATTTTATAACGTTATTTTCAAGGGCTCATAACTCCCTTAGTAATTACTTTTGGTAGAAAGTCATCTATATAACTATTTCCTACTTATTTATTCGTAAGAAATCACCTCTAGGTGGGTCGGAGATCAATAACTTCTCATTCTGTATAACATATAAATTATTGGCATTATTATATAATTTATATTATTATTACTATTTTCTCAGTTCTAATCTTAGTAGTGTATTTATCTAGATGTACATAGATAGACTTGGGATGTGGAAAAATTGACATAATAATAATAATAGTAATAGTAACCCACAAAAAGTTACAATGATTGTGTAGTTTTATTGTAGTTTCAGCTGGTACAATTAATTCATTGATTCGTTTTGTTTATCTTGTTCAATGTTGTAATATATGTAGTCTCTCCTACTCTTGTAGGGATTTTAATAGAACCATTGTTGTAGGTAGTGTCATTATTGAAAAATAATAGAGTATGTCTCCATGTCTACTGTCCCTAGCCACGGACCTGAAACAGTTTGATGGCTTTTGCCAATACCTTTTTTATTCTTGTATTTTGACCCTATCCCCTAAATTAAGAGCACCATAGTTTATTAATGAATAATTTTTTTTAATTCCAACTTTTCCAAAATGACTCTAAAGATATAGTTTAAAATAGATATCTATAATTTTCCAAATAACATTGTATACTTGGGTTTGGGGTAAAATTAGTTTAATAGTATTTAACTGATGACAGATATTTTATTTTTATTTTGGAGCGTTAAAAAAATGTCTCTATCTATTTTGTTAAAACTGGTTATTTGCTAGGTTTTTTACATTGTGAATGTATTTAAAAAAACATTTTACAGTAGTTTACCGATGGTTAATTGTTAATTGTTTTAAAGTGGTATCGGGAGTATTTAAATGATCATTAATAATGCGTTTTTATTTTTATAAAATAAATTAATTTAAGAGTTTTTTTTACTTAGTACTATCCATTTAATAAAATCTGAATTTATCGAAATTGGCTTTGAAGATTGATTTCAAAATAAATATTTAGGAATAGTTTTTTCATGATAAATAAAAACACATTTTTATTTTTACAAACTATTGATAATTTTAGGGCAGTTTACAAATAATTTGTTTCTGAAAATTTGATATTAGTTTAAAATATTTGAACAATTCGGTTTGAATATATATATTAAAAGTGTTTGTTGGGCTTTACAAGATAATTTTTGTTTTTTTTAAGGCAACATTACCTAAGGGTAGTTTACTGAAAACATATTTTTGAAAAATTTCTTACAAGCTATAACACACAATATGACAACGTTTGTACAACTGTCATACAGTTTATATTTTCAGTTGAATTGTTTCACCTGTCTTAACTCCACTGCGTTCTAGGTAGAATACAGAACATATTACCATGATACAAAGATTAGTTTGAGCAGTATTGTATAACCTATCTAAAAGTACATTTCCTTAGAGATGACCATCGTATTCGGCCTCCACATGCGAGCCAAGCTGCAAGTGCTGTTTTCTTAAGTGCGTCAGTCGCATACGATCATTTCTCTCTGAATGTAATATTATTTTGTATAATTGAGAGAAGACAATTATTTGTTACATCATTTGCAGCTATAAGACACAGAGACTGATGAAATATTACAATTGTGTATAGACGAGTGGAATGCTGATGTGTATCCCATTTTTAAAGGAAGAGGACAAGAGATATATTTTACAACATCAATTAATCGACACTTGTTGAAAGATGAAACAAAATTCAGATAATTTTTTAGTTTTAACTACAGACTTGATTTGATAAAGGATTAAATCAAAAGTAAATCTTGCAATATAGTTCAGCAGTAAGAAGTAAATCTACAGCAAGTAATGGAGTTCTGATGCCTAAGAAGTAAAATAACCGAAGATAACAGAAACAAAAAAATATTATAATTATAATAGAGCAGTC
>CABFOV010005209.1:30584-44716 GCA_902141375.1 Timema poppense
TTTTTTTTTTTAAAGGGGGGAGTACAAAGACCCTCTCCAGTAAAAATTTAAAAAATTGGAAGCACCTAGAAGCTATTTGGAGGGGTTGTTCCTTTAAAAATATTTGAGATTTAGATGCTTCTAGGATCTATTTAGAGTTGGAATTTTTTTAAAGTTAGGTGCTTATTATACTTTTAAAAAATGTGATTAAATTTAGTCAACACATCTTCACTTCTCAATTTTTATCGCTCAACTTGATGTATTTAAATTTCTATTAATTTTTTTTTTGGGTCTTGGGGAGAGAGCAACTTACCCATTTCCTCTCCACTCACCCTCTCCACACCAGTGCACCAATGAACGGAGACGAAGAAGGTTTTTTTATAACTAGAAGACATTATTTACCTCGACTAGCATACATTTGTAAATCAAGAAATTGCTCCTAAAAGCATTCGTTTGGATCGTTGCGTTTTATGGATTTGAAACATGGGTCATTGGTGCAATTGAGAGGAAACAATTTGAAGCATTTTAAATGTGGTGCTACAGAAGAATGTTGCAAATATCGTGGATGGAGATGAAATCAGATAAAGAAGTGCTTAAAAAAGCAACTAAAGAAAGGAAACTTTAGAAAGGTATACAGCAAATCAGAATTAAAACGGTAGGCCAGCAAACTAATCTCAAGATTGATGACCTATTGATAACTTCAGTACCTAATCACCTGTAATTAAAAATTAGCTATCACATTGAGACAAGTTTTGAATACTATTCCCACCAACATTTTATCTTCCATCACTGTAAAATATAGTCTACTTTTGAATCACTTGTGTTGAATAAAACCCTTAACAACACTAGAAAAAAGCTTTACGAACACACGTGTGACTGAGACTAGACTACCGTTGAAGACTCAAGCGGCCACCATCTGCAAGGAAATGACTCCATAGAGTGTGGCAGTCCTTTGCGACGGCCGTCTCTAAGGACATGTATCTTAATTTCCGTGTTATCCGTAGGGTGTGATGGGCTCTGATCTCTGGATTTATCTTGTAGTGTTAGCCATCACACTTGAAATGACACCTTCCCTCACCCCTTGAAGCTAACACGAGTGAATGTGCGTGCGTGTGTATGTATGTAAAGTCCGTTCACCGTAGGAATTGTCTTCTGAAAGGTCCTTTTCCCTACCATAAATCTATTATATAGTAGGATATTGGTAGGATAAAAGACCTTACAAGAGAGTAATTCCTACCGTGAATGGAGTATATATGTGTATGTGTGTAAGAGGGGCAGGGGAGATCCCCCCTCCTTGGGACTCCAGTCATGTGTTTGTTAATGGGTCGAAGTACTCAATGAATCCTAGTGGCGTTTGCGTTAATTATTGGGGGACCTCATATCAAGGTTCGCTGTAATGGGCGTTGATGTTCTTTTAAGGCTTAATGTAATTATTTTTAAACGATCCGTAGCTCCGATACTGAGTAGCTGGAGGGCCTTCCAACAGCAATTGTTGAGGGAAGAGGAAACAATTATTCACTTGAGATGAGTTCATTTGTGCACGTCAGATTCGGGGGAGGGATACATATATTTTGGTTGACAAAAGAAAAAAATAAGTATGTTACCTGCATTTATTTTATTTACGTGCTCCACGCCCAAACTTACCGCATATCTACACTAGTGTAGTAGGTATGAGGAAGGTAGAGTTTAAAGAAAATGTATCTTCACATGAGTGGAGGGAAGGAAAGAGACCATTATTTGTCTATTTTAAGGATGAAACACCTTAGTACACCCGGCCTCTATACGAAACTACCTCTCCAGACTAGAAGAGATTGGCCTTGGTCTTAGACAACGTACCATAAATTTTCATTGTTTTTATTTGCTAAGCTATATTTTGGAAGGCTGCTTGTTAGAGACAAGTTGGCACGCGTGCAAAGCAAAATATCACATTATGATGTTGCAGTTTGGTTTAAATTTTATTGTTTGCAAGAAAGAATTCGTACATTTTCATAGGCGATAGGAAAATAAAAATACCAACAAGAAAGTTATAAAATGTAGGATTTGGGTAACTAACATTGGTAAAAATGTTAATAACTGAAACATATAAGGGAAAATTTGCAAGAAAATAAAGCCTCCAGTACTTTTGAATAAATACAATAATTACATTTTAAGAATTATGTTACAATTTGAGGAGTCAATTTATAATATGATGGGTAGTCATCCCTTGGGTCCAGAGAAGTCCCACAACGACAGGTGGGAGCTGTGAAATAGATGGTGAGTGAATCCGACGGTTAGGGTGAGCAGGGCCCTCGGGAAAATCCCCAATTGACATGATTTAGGGATTAAAAGAGTGATGGAGTTAACTGAAAAATGTATCAATACTCTGCTATAGGATGAATTATAGAGGAAGCAAACCAGATCTAGCACAACTATATGAATTTAGTGATCGTGGGGAAACTAAGCAGATGACGAATACCCTGATGTAATAAAGAGACCACAGGCTTGAGATGACGTAGGGGGACGGGACTTCAGACAGGAGCAGCTTAAAGAAAAACTGAGAGAAAATATTATTTAAAAAAGATGGGCTTATTTAATAGTAAAGGGTCCGTGTTTCTGCAAAAACCACCGACATTCACTTTTTATTACCTTCATTGGGCGTATAGCCAAGAGAGGAAAGGGGTCTTATGTGGTTGAATCCCCGCTATAACCACCTCCCTCCCCCTCTTCCCCAACCCGACAAAAAAAATCTAGGTTTGTTAAAATTTTAATGCGCCATTTCAAAACATGAAATGAAAATTAAAGATAAATTGTTATTGAGTAGTAAGAAATCATTATAATTATATCTAATAAATAGTGTTATCTATGTTACGTGCAACGTAAGAGGTTTTCTGAGTCATATACTGAATCATTGCATGTTGTGTTAATTTGTTTGATTTATGACATACGAAATCACGAATCATAGGCCTAGTGTATTGATTTGCTAATGTAATGACAATATGCTGATTTTATTTCATACAGTATTGAAAATAATGTGAGAATAATGTGAGTTGAGTTCTTTGTCCCCCGATTCCTTCTCCGTATCACTCTGTTTTCCGTATTCGCCGCCAGCCACGCCATTTTACCACTCAAAATTTGAATCTTATATAAGAAACTTACGTGCGTAATTTTTTATTTTATGGTAAGATTGAGATTTTCAAACAACACCACTAAAATATATATATACACTTTTCCAACTTCAAGTACATATTTGCTCAGAATAAAACAAACATAGGTTATCGCGGATAAATGTTACGGTCCTTAAGCCATATAGTAAGAAAATTTAAGAGTGCAAATATTATTGTAGACTATTATGCCATGTGTGGAACATTTTGAGCATTTTGAACATTTTACGTAAAAAAATTCTGTAAGTTACAAGCTTTTGAGAAACGTTTCTATAAATTATTCATCACGTGATTGTCGGTCTTTCCTAAACTCGGTTGGTCGGAGAAAGGGAATACATTGATCATTTGATGCACGGGGTTACGGTGAATAATTTGTTGTATTACCAATAGTCGTCAATTTGACATAACGAAGTCCAGAAACAAAGCAATGCAAAATATTGATCCCACTTACTCGGGTTCCTGGAAACATGCAACTTTAAAATGTTCAAACGGACAGGGTTGTTTCTGTCAAGCTACTGTGTAATTTGGTTAAAAACAGGACACATATATTACGAGCATATTCTAGGTTATTTACCCCCTCCTCACTACCTCGTAATAAGAACTAATTTTTTTTAAATAGAAATAAAAAGTTGTAGAGTTGTTAAGTAATAGAAATAATATTTAAGGAATATGTTCTAAAAATATAAAATATCTGTGAGAATTTTAACACTTATTAAGCAGATTATTTGTACAGTACATGCAAAATGGTATCTTTGCTGACAATTAATTCGTGATACCACGCATTTTAATTAACAAACCCCCTTATACTTAACTATAGCACACCACCAGTGGCGGCTCGTGTATAGGCACTGCTGAGCTGCAGCACCCCCTATTTCTACTTAATACTATCGATAACATTTAATATAATGAATCCTTTTTTCTTTAATCATTTCTGTATTTTTGTAGTACAATATACATTCCCTGCGCTTAATGTCAGTACTTCAGTACCCATCCCCCAGTTTATGAAAAATATACTAAAATCTTTGTATGGAACTGTGTACTTCACAATGCCAGCGACGTGGTGTTTGACTGTTGTGCGCATGCGCACATAGAAGGGGGGGAGGAAGTAAGGACTGCCAGGTAGAGAGAGCACTGTTGCTCTCGCAGTGCGTGAAGGTGGAAAAAAGGTTGTTTTTTTACTCAGCGTGTGTTGTGATTAAATACCGTGTACCATATTCTTGAATGTGATAAAGTGTAAAATAGTGTAGAATTAGATTATTATTCTGCTTCCAGCTAATCTATTTGATTCATTTTTTTCGGTGCTTTTATTTAACAGAAAATTTTAACCATACCTTTGCATCCCCAAGTAATGAATTCTGTGACTGTAACTAAGGAAGTGTGTGACTATATATGTGTTGATATAATAGACAGATATTCTTCCACTAAACATTTAGTAGCTGCTAAATTGTTCAACAAGAATTGCTTCACTAGATTTAAGAATGAACATCCCACAAAAGAGATAGTACTGACCACTGAAGCTTATCCCATGATTAACAAAGAAAAGCTTGAAACTGAACTAAAAGTATTCTATTGTAGGACTGATATTCTTGAATATTGCAAATTAATTGATAAAATTTATCTTGGAAAATAATCTAGATGATGTTTTTAGTGAAATTACGAAACTGATCAAAATCCTAATGACAATTCCCATGACTGCATCAGAGGCAGAGTGCTGCTTTTCAACTTTGAAAAGAATAAAAACTTTTTTAAGAAGCACTATGAATTCGGAGAGACTAAATGCGCTTGCAGTACTTTCAATGGAGAAAAATTTTGTCGATTGTCATCCAGAGATCAAGGAGAAAATTATTGAACTTTTTGCGCAAATTAAAACAAGAAGAATGGATTTCATTTTGAAATGAATAGATCAAGCTTGAACTGTACCAATTTAAGTTAAAGTAAGTAATTTTTTTTGTTAAGATTTTATCAAGTTCCTGAATAAATTTTCTTTTTATACATGTTTTTTTCCTTTAACACAATTTTAAAACAAAGGCTAAACATATTCTGGAGCAGCACCCTCACTAATTTCAGCTACGAGCTGCCGCTGCACACCACTTAACAAGCTTGCTCAGAATACGTGTTTTTTCTGGTGAGTGCGACTCACCCACGGACAAAACTGGCCCTGTGACCTCACAGCTCAGCAAAGACGTTTCCAAACTCATGACACAACTCATCCCTCCAATAATTGCCATAAGAACACTAAAAAAGCTCTAATGTATAAAACTTCCACTTCTCCCAGTGACGATTAGGCACATGAATTCACACTTATTTGTTTTAATTATTTTGAATTATCTAGGTTTCACAGTCAACAAAGCTAGCCTGTAGAATATATTATCGATTACAAGAAATTGTATATTCAGTAATTATTACGCTTTTAAACCTAATATTAATTAATCATACTAGCAGAAGTACACGGCGTTGTCCTGGGCTATCACACAATGAATTGCGTGGTTACCCCGGACAACGCTTTTCTTTGCATCAAACAGACAGAAAAAATATATCTCTAATTTAATTTCTTCAGACCCAGTTTTTTTGTAACAAATTTCAGACCTCTGTGTACGATCGATATCGCTCAACGTTCATGACAAACACATAAATACACAGACTATTCATTTTATTAATATCAAATAGTTTAAATTATGGTACATATAAGCATACATATTTCCACTGTAGCCACTGCTTTTATTTTAAACAAAACAACACTATTTCTTCCTTTTAAGTTTTTATTAATTTTAAATTATAAATTTACAAATAACTAGATAGTAATTTTATTTATTAATTTAATTTAATATATAACTTGCAAGCACTTGGAGATAATATAAATGGAATGCAACGTTAATTAGTTACATTAATCATGTAGCCTAGTTGTGGATGTCTTATTTAAAGCTATTATTTTAATACCATGTGAAATAGAAATAATTATACAGATAAAACCTTTTATAACCCTCAATAACACACAACGGTTGGCAAGCAGAACAAACAAATATCAAATAGTAGGGTTTTATGGGAATTTCTGGGCTTAAATACTGACCAAGGGAGTTTTTCCCCAAGATATTTTCCACTCACGTTGAACACAAATGTGAATAGATTTTCTCTATATTCTACCTTCATCAAACTTATCCTAAAAGTGTAATTAAATTAGGATTGCTCAGACGATTGTATGGCACTGTGAAAAAAAATCTTAACAAAGGTTTTTTTTTCAAGTTCAGTAAAATTTTATTATCTCCAAGTGAAAAATGTATTTGAATTGTCAGACTGGTTTTAAGAGTGTCTTTAATAAAATGCATAGGATTACAGAAGAAACCAATTATATTGAAATACAATCATAAGAATATTATTTAAATATGTAATACACTAATATAATATGTACCTTTTTATAAACTCATTAAATATCAAGTCTATACATTTAAAATACAGGTAAATTAAGTTGTTTTTTTATTATCAGTTTGATGGTTGCTGTCCCTAAAAGTTCATGAACGCTTTTTTTTTTAGCTGTATTATCTATCCAGACTACGTGTTATCTGAAAGTTGAGATTGGCTTTCAAAGTTAGAATTAGTTTTAAAAGTATAATCGTCGAAGAAAAGTATCTGACATTTACAAAATATACTTAAATTACTTTCATATATACAAACTTCAAGTCATGTGACCATAAATTGTCACTTTTGATAGGTAGTGTTAATACCTATAAAATAAAACAAATTCTATTGACATTTTTTTAGTATTGGCCTTACAAAAAGTTTATATTTTTTAAATTGCTCTTCCTACCTGAATTCTAATATAATTGTTTTTATCAAATGAAAATTGAATAAAATTAGTTAACTGTGAATCTAACATTCTTAAAACTAGGAGTACTGTGCTTACACTTTGTATGATTGTATATTAAATTAAACCAGATTAATTAATAGGGATTGAATAAGAATATCTTATTGGAAGTTCAAATTTTTTTAAAAACTTTTAAAACATTAGATATATATCTAACAATAATATTTAGGATTAAAATATATTATAAGTAAAAACATATTAATAAAACTCAACATTTGTTGATTGAGGTCAACTCTTTTATAAATATGCTTCAGTTGGATAAAATGTCCACTTAGCTTAGATTCAAATAAACCTTTTAGTTCTAAATATGGTAATAGATGAATATAGTTCTTAGGTCGAGAACCGCAATCAGTTCCCAGTTAACTAAAATAATTAGGTCGGCATATGAGAGTGGTATATCTGATAAAGAATATTTATCAGAATTGCGGTGGAATGGAAAAAATTTTGAATCAAAACATCCTCTGTGGTTCCAGCTTGTATTAAAATTCTGACCTCTCTTGATCTCCAGCAGTATCAAACTAGTACTTTCGAGAGCTATGCCTTAGATATTGCACCCATCAATGCAGGCGATTTATTTGTTTTCAATATTTATATTATTATATATATATATACATATCACTATTATAAAAACTATTGGTAAGTACAATAATATATACATAGGCCTACACACGCACACAATGAAATCTACAGTTGAATAATACTATAAATTACTATGAACCTAGCTGTAAAGTTTATGTATACATATTTATATTTTTGCAACACGTAAACTACCCATTTGGGATGTACGTAGAAGTGAAATAATGATAATAGTATTTTTTTAATAAAGATTAATCGGTGACTGTATGGACGCTATTAAGACAGAGTACCAGATGTCATAATAGTTTAGGTCTCTAAGAAAAAGTATTGTACTGTGGATTAAAAAACCTCATAAAAGATCTGAACTGGGCAGTGCAGGGTTTTTTTGTTTTTTTTTGACACGTGGTAAATTTGACCACAGTGATGTTTCTCCTAGGTGCGACTTGGTATGACTTGGTACTATTCTATATATAGTTTAGTTTTAAAATATTTGACGAGCTAATAGTTAGTGATGTCATATTTACATGTATTGGGAAGACAAAATGGCTTTAGACTAGTTGGGATTTTGGACTAGTGGGGATTCAAATATTAGGCGAAATGAAGGAAATAAGAAAATTCTGGGAGTTCAAGGAGGAGGCATAAGACAGGGCACATTGGTGGTATAAGCTCAATAACAAAATGAATGTGCATGTCGTAAGACAGAACACCTAATAAAATAAATATATCAATGTTATTTTAAAACAGTATGCCTACTATAGTAAATAATCTCTGTGTCTGTACATATGTTATAGTAACTATTATAGATTTCAAAATTTATATCGTAAAAAAATATTTTATAAGATTAAGAAAATCGTAGATGACTTTGGATCCCTATCTCAACAAAAGGTTTTATTAAGGGGCCCTAAAACATAAAAAAAATTCTAAGATGAAAACCAAATTATAAACACTATTTTAAAATTGTATGGTAGTGGTGTGCGAAACTTCTAAACTTCGACTTTGCTTAGAAACCAATATCAGCTTCAACTCCTCTTAGAGAAAAATTCAGGCTTTGACGGCAATTACAAAGCTTCTTCAATAAAAATATTGACAGTTGAGATACTCAATTATTACCATTTTGAGCTGTTGTAGGCTATATATCACAAATCAATATTCATATTGATTTATTTTAAATAGTTGAAATGTAAATTATTATAACTTTAATTATAAGAATAAAACAAAATATTACAAACAATTATGCAATAATACATTTTTCAAGTAATTTTAGCGCATAAAGTTATATAAAACTAGCCATTATATAATATGTTTTCAATCATAAGACAACTAACAATAAATATTAGAACTTCAATTTGGCTTGGAGAATATTTCCTATATTCGATCCGAATTCTCTTAGAATTAGAAAATTGGACTTCACGCACTCTTATTTTATGATATTCATGTTTCGGTAAACCAGACGATACAATTATGTTTATTTAGTTAAAACCAGTCAAGACAATCACATCAGTGGACACACGGATAAAACACCAACCTTTTATAGTCAAGTGTGCTGCCTATAACGGCAGGTCAGGGCTCGAGTCCCATCTGGGTGTAGGCCTACCGGGTACTGGGGGGTGGATTTCTCTTGAAGATTTCCCACTCTACCTCCACGTAAATGCTGGTACATTTCCTCCAAACACTATCTACTTAGTCTTTAACCCATTAGTTTAATTAAATGTGGATAGCCCAGCCTAGACGGGTAGTAAGATGTGGGGAAAAGCTAGGGAAAAAAAGACAAGGAATGCATTTTACTTGTGATTTTACAATTAATTTTAGAGACAATTTTTTTTATAACTTTTTCTTTTTTTTACCTGAAGGTGCCAGCAGGTGGTTGTAGCTTCTCAACAGATGAAGAGCGGAGAACGCAGACATGGCGTTATTGCAATGCAAGTGCGTCCCCATCCCCCCTTATCGTAGCACTTCTACCTGACCTTTGACCCGTCAACCTTCCGGCTAGACAATCAACCGCACAAACAGTCTCTCGAAACGCGTTCATCAATTAAAAACGAGGTGAAAAGTCACGAGGCGTCATCGTGGTTACCTTAGACACACGTTATCCTTGGTAACAACCATTAAGTCCCAGTTACCGGACTGGAAACACGAAAGAAGAGGGGGGGGGAGAGAGAGAGAGGGGGGGAAGTAATACTCGAGGAAAGTAGATAAATGCTGGTGAAATCATAAGCCAATAGTGTTACACATTTGATTCGCTGTCTCCGCCTTTGAAGTACATGCGCAGTGTGGATTACGCCGCCCATTGGTCGGGGTTGACAAGAAACATTAGCAGTATTGTGTCATACCACGCACCCCGGAGTAACATAGCCATAGAACAACAACACCACAAGTCTCATTGTTTAAACTATCGTATACACGAGTGCAGACCACCTACGTGAACTAGTAGTTATAGTTCTAGGAAAAAGATCCTTTAGTTCCCTGGTTCGATCCCCGGCGCTTACAGATTTTCTGTCAAGCAGTGAGTCTTGAATAGGGCCAGCTCAGCCTCATGAGGGAAAAATGAGGATTTGACTCGAATGGAAAAGTAGTAGTTCTGGTCTAGAAAACTGAAATTATGGTCGTAGGGTTCATTGTGCTGACTATATGATACACTCTATCCGTGGAAGTCGGCCCTATCTTCGCCAACAGATGGTGGGCACCCGGTTGGTATGTCTCGATTGCGGGATGATGCCATGTTGTTTATTGTTAATAAATATTTAAGCGCTAGGTTTGGGTGCGTAGTATTAGGCTGAGTGCAAGATTCTGAAGCAAAAACTACTTAATTTGTTCCCGACTAAGCCCAATTTTGTCAACGATTTCTTAAGGGTTCAGCAACTACTGGTGAAAATAGTGGAAAATAAGCTTCAAAACATAATTAGATTTCATATTTTGAAAATTGACAGATGGACACGGAAATTGAACCCTGGACATTTGACTTAGCATGCCAATGCTATAACCACTGAGCTATCCGGGAATCGTCCCGTGCCCAGGGTCATACTTCACTCATATTTTAAGGCAGAGTCTGTGATGGACATGCGGAAATCGTCGGCTACAAATGTGTGATTTTATTAAGATCACGAGCTATCATATAACGCAGCCACCTCCAACTCGGTAGTTGGCTTAATGCTGCCACTTGTACAATTATTATAATTGTAAGAGATTGCATATTTAAGAATCAAATAGCCAAAGCTATTATATTCGTTTTGATGAGGATTTCCGCACGTCCATCATAAACTATGCCTTAAAAAATGAGTGAAAAATAATCCTGACCACGGGACGATTCTTGGATAGCTCAGTGGTTAGTTTATTATTAGCACCACGTCTTACTACCCATTCGGGTTATACGCACTTATGCTAATGTGTAATGGTAGGGTGATTGTGAGATGAAATGAAGGACCTACAGTTTAACGTGGAATCCGAACCACGGTGGAGGCCTGGCATTCCCCACATTCACAAGATGTATTGTCAGAGGTGAAGGAAGGGTTTGGTAATCAGATAAATCTTTGCCGTGACCGAGGATTGAACCCCGGCCACCAGCACAGAAGTCTGNAAATCTTTGCCGTGACCGAGGATTGAACCCCGGCCACCAGCACAGAAGTCTGACACCTTACCCCTAGACCGCCAGGTCACCCCGTCAGTGGTTAGAGAAATGGTATCTAATCCAATGGTCCCGGGTTCAATTCCTGTATACAGATGTCCTTTTTCAATTTTCAGGATATGATATCGAGATGCAAGTAGATTCTCACTAAAATACATATAATATATTTGGCTATTTGTTTCTTAAATAATTAGATTTGTCAAGTCATTCTCTACGCCTAAGCCAGATGAATTATTTTTATGTGAAAACCTCTTTCAAATTTAATTCTCAGACGCTTTTCTAACTATTGTTAAGAATTTTTGTTCGATATGGAATTGGATGCCAAAAAGCTAATTGTACTGATCACAAATTTTCCACGGCCATGCTAACGGTTATGGGTGGTGTTTTTGGGAGCTCAAATTCCTCAAGTAGTAGGTCTAGTATTAATATTCTCCTTACCGGCAAGGTTAGTAGATTTTTATAGTTTTAACACTTTTTTTTACATCTACAGCCCCAACAATGTTAAACACTTTGAATTGCTTCAACACGTATTTAACGTTAACAAAATTCCTTGCGTCTCTTAGTGGGATACAACACTGTCCTTAATACATTTCTGGACACAGCTCAAAAATAAAGAACCTGTGTAAACGGCCCCAATATAAAGCACCTATGTAGATGACTCCAAGATTAAACAGAGATGTAGATAACTCCTAGATAAAATACAGGTGTAGATGACTCAGTTATAAAACACCTGTATAGGTGGCCACAAGATAAAACACCTGTGTAGACGGAACCAAGATTAAACGCCTGTGTAGACAGGTCCACGATAAAACACCTGTGTAAACGGCCCCAAGAAAAAACACCTTAGATAGACGGACTCAAGATAAAACACCTGTGTAGACGGACCCAAGATTAAACACCTGTGTATACGGATCCAAGATTAAACGCCTGTGTAGACAAGCCCACGATAAAACACCTGTGTAAACGGCCCCAAGAAAAAACACCTGTATAGGTGGCCACAAGATAAAACACCTGTGTAGACGGACTCAAGATAAAACTCCTTGTGTAGATGGATCCAAGATTAAACACCTGTGTAGACGGATCCAATATTAAACGCCTGTGAAGACAGGCCCACGATAAAACACCTGTGTAAATGACCCCAAGAAAAAACACCTTGTATAGACGGACTCAAGATAAAACACCTGTGTGAGTAGACGGACCCAAGATTGGACACCTGTGTAGACGGATCCAAGATTAAACACCTGTGTAGATGGCACCAAGATAAAACCCTTGTGTAGATGGCACCAAGATAAAATACCTGTGTAGATGGACTCAAGATAAAACCCTTGTGTAGAAGGTTCAAAGATAAAACACCTGTGTATAAGGTCCCAAGATAAAACACTTCTGTAGATAGCCCTAAAATAAGTATGCTCCAAATACATATTACATTTTATGATTATTAAAAATCGAAAAGTACCAAAGTTTCATTTTCAACGATGTTTGACAAGAAATGTAGCAATTTTAAGATCAAAAAGTAAATGATAAGAAACACATACCGGTAACTAATCTTTTAACAGAGCTTCAAGATAATATTTTATAAAAATTGAGGATTATTTGAGTGTTTTTAAGCTGCTTAATTTATGTATATCTTAATCAAATAAACTAAATGTTATTACAAAGGCCGCACCTATCATTTCTAATTTCAATTGTAACGTTAACATTGTATTTTAAAGGAGAGTGGGAAACAATCTAAGAAAACCCACCCTCAGTACACCCAACCAGGATTTGAGCCCCAATCTCCCGGTCATCAGCAGGCCAGTCCAACACTAGAGTGATGCCTTAGACAATTTGGCCACCGAAGCGGGGTTGGTTGTATTGAAAGAGTCGGCATTTGAAATTATTACGAATTGATAATTTTCGGAATTCATAAACGCTGAGTTACTTGTTTGAAAGAAAATTCTAAACTGTACCAATTTCTACTTTTCTACAGCAACTAACATTTAATAATAAAAAAGAAATGGCGTTTGTACAATTCCAAGTTGGTACTTTCCAAGTTTACAAAACGTCAATCAATCGTTTAAAACCTAATCTTGAACTGTTCTAATTACAAGTTAGAGAGCAACATGTAATAAAAGATCTGGAATTGACTAACTTACTTTACACTCACTTAATCACTGATTTACTTTCCAAATTGCCCTATGACCAGCCTCTTGGAATAGTGGTCGGAACCCATGGATAATGATTTAGACGTACCGGGTTCGATTCCTGGAAGTGGAACTGTTTCTATTGTCACCAAGGTCTGGTTAATTAGGCTTAAAATTGGGTTTAAATTTTCACTGGCTCCACACCTTCATAATCACTATCATCCCGTCTTATTGAGGTTATGACGTGTAGATAACAACCAAGGTGTATCCTGGTTAAAGTTTTGCTATCACAGATCGGTTAAGGGCCAGTTTCATAGTCAAGTTTAGTACGCATCAAGTCCGGCGCTACACTAAATACAAGACGACACCTACCTAAACCAGAATGGAATGGGCCGGTCTCGCATAGGAAACTGGCCCATTCCATTCTGATTTAGGTAGGTGTCGTCATGAACTTAGTGTAGCGCCGGACTTGAGGCGTACTAAACTTGACTATGAAACTGGCCCTAAGTCTACAAACATGGTGAGCGAACTATACCCAATATCAATGCTGACGGATCTCCAGGTCTTTCAGAGAAAAGTTTTATCTTTGCTAGCTTTCAGTTAACAGCTGCTAAATCTCCTCACTCTCAGTTACGTCGGAAGGTGGTGCGCTGTGGTAGGAAGGAGTCACTGGAAAACTCGACGAACCAGAGTTGCGAAACTTGTCCTATATTCGAGTACTCACCCGTGGTTCGGATTCCACATTAAACTATAGGTCCTTCATTTCATCTCACAATCGCCCTACCATTACACATTAGCGTAAGTGCGTATAACCCGAATGGGTAGTAAGACGC
>CABFOV010005210.1:8395-24606 GCA_902141375.1 Timema poppense
ACAACTGAGAATTGTCTCTGAAGGACAAAAAAAAAAAAAAAAGATGACATATCATCAAAATCCGGGCCCTGTCTTATTATTGTTTTTCCATCTCCTTTCCATGCTCATTAGGGTTCGTTTGATTTGTCAAACTGGCTTTTCAATTTTCCTCGTCCCGTTAATTAGGTTTTATTTAATTAGTCACTCTCGTTTCCAATTACCTCATTCCACTGTTACGCGGATCATCTTCCTATAATTTACCCGTTCCAGTCCTTGAAACACGTATCAAGCCGCTAATATCTAGTGCGCTTAAGCGTCTATAACCTTAACAGTGATATAGCTAGCAAAAATAATAAGTCACACAACTAGTCGGCTTGCTAATAAGGAACTGGATTTTTACATGTTAACTAGTTACTTTCTCGCTATCTTACAGCTAGAGAAAGTATTGTGATCGTCAAAAAAAATTGAGATCGAGATTTTGATGAATGTTGACGTTTCATGACCCCCCGAATCCGAAGAAGTGGTTTTTGAATTTCTGTCTGTCTGTCTGTACCTCCAACTAGAGCCTATACTATTTTACCAATCAGGCTATTTAGGGTTTTCATAGGGTTGCCCCGAAGCCTTTTTGGAATTGGATATATAACCCTAAAATTAAGGATAGTTTACTGAAGGAAAAAAAAAGAGAAAAAGTCGATTTTCTCAAAATATATTCTAAACAGAATGGCTACTCTCAATATTTCGGCAAAATGACTTTAATGGCTCCAGTCTGATGCATAAATTATATATTTTTATAATATCTCCTAAACTATTTGAGATATGTATTTATTTATCATTAAAAATATGTAGGTCCATTTATAATACAAATTTTTTATTTGAAGCATGTTTTTATAAAACAAATAACTTTCAAGCTATACGCATATATATATTTATTTATTTTAAGTATTGCGACCGTAAAAATAAATTAACCTGAAATGTTGATGAATGTCGATGTCTCATGACCCCCCGAACTCTATAAAAGTGGTCTTTGCAATGCCGTCTGTCTATGAGTCTGTTTAAACTTAAAATTAAGAGTAGTTTAAGAAAGGGCGAAAAGAGAAATAATCGATTTTCTCAAAATTGGCACTAACGATTTTGATTAAAATTCGTATTTGGGCGTTGACTAAGATTATAAATAAACGGGCTTTCATTTTCCCATGAAAATTACTTTTAGGGTACTTTACAGCAGCAGAGACGTCCGTATCTACGTAACAATTTGATATACTAAATAATAATAATATTTAGCTCCGCATCTTACTACCCGTTCGGTTTATACGTTTTAAGTACTAATTACTATAATGTATTAGGAACTGGGAAGGTTGAATTAGAGGAAGTAAACCCGCATTTGCGTGGAGGGAGAGTGAAAAACCATTTAGGAAAATTCGAACCTCGATCTCCCCGTCCTCAGCAGTCGAGCTCAACACAAGCGCGTTAGCCAACTACGCCACCGAGGCGGGTTATACTAAATAACTTTTCATTGCAAAATTGTAGTACTATTAAAAATAAAAAACTTTTAGCCTAAATATATTTTTATAAAAAAAATACAGTTTCTGAGATATTGGCAAATATATAATACAATTTTGTGAGCTTTAGTTGTAAAGAGATACAACTAAAGTTTAAACGCAATAATTCTCCAATACCATAGAGTAAGTAATTATAAGTAATTATCTCAAAAAGTTTATGTTGATTTTCCATAAACCCTTTAGGAGAAATGTTTGTACTACAATGATCTATATTCATTTTAGATTCAATAGTCAATATTTACATTTTTTATTGGTCAAAATTTGTAAATAAGGAATTCAATATCAATGCGATGACATGAAGATGTGCAACACCTAATAAAATGTCGAACATTTTAACGGGAAGTTGAAATTTTAATACGAAGTGTTGAACCTTGTGGACCTAATATGGATCTTTTCTATCGGTCCAAACGTACAAATGAGGACATTAATTCTTTAAAAATAAAATTATAAAATTTTAAATCAGGACTCAAAGATGTTTTTCATAAATATAGTGCTTATATGCTTGGGTTTTTAGTGTATATCATTTCGTTTCACATAATGTATTACGAATTTTGAGTAAATATCTCCATTTTTAAACAATTGAGTGTGAAAGTCCATGCGGAGTTCAATAACTTTTATTTTTAGTAGGCCTCCATCACCTACAATGATCATGAGTACATACATTCTATTCATGACCCCCTGGTTGGAGAAACGTATTTTAATATGTCATGTTTTGTCATTTTGGATTTTTACTTTATATATTTTTAGTTTTCGATATTTTTAGGGTATCCTTATAACATTTTAGGTATTTATGTTGAATAAGAATATTTTTAAACTCTACATATTTTTGTATTACTATTATTATTATTATTATTATTATTATTATTATTATTATTATTATTAGCACCGCGTCTTACTACCCGTTCGGGTTATACGCACTTACGCTAATGTGTTATGGTAGGGTGATTGTGAGATGAAATGAAGGACCTACAGTTTAACGTGGAATCCGAACCACGGTGGAGGCCTGGCATTCCTCACATTCACAGGATGTCTTGCCAGAGGTGAAGGAAGGGTTTGGTAATCAGATAAATCTGTTCCGTAACCGAGGATTGAACCCCGGCCGCCAGCATAGAAGTCCGACACCTTACCCCTAGACCACTAGGTCACCTCATATTTTTGTAAATGTATAAATAGGTACTTAAACAAATATTATTTCTCAACAAATAGTTGTCGGAATTATCAGATAATGTCAGCAATGAACTTTGTACCCTATCTGCTTGTATAGCTGTAAAATACACACTCGTGATGAGACACCACAGTAACTAAGCCGGAAAGGGTTGCTTACTCCTGAATCAGATATAAGTTATACTCAGTAGGACGCAAATAGTTCATTAGTTAAAAGGGTTTTCATTCCATTTAAAATTTTTAGTTTTAGGTAGTCCCGCGGTGTAGTGATCGGATCACCTGGATACTGTATCTAAGGGGTCCCGGGATCGATTCCCAGCTGGTACCTTAGGTATTTTGCTCTAGAGGGTAGTTATCCTAACGATGGTCAGGGGATGGTAAATTAGTCTTAAGTTAGGGTTTAAGACTCCCATTCGCTCACACTTCCATAATAATTATTTATTGTAATTATATGGGCTCGGTGACCTGGCGGTCTAGGGGTAAGGTGTCAGACTTCTATGCTGGCGGCCGGGGTTCAATCCTCGGTCCCGGCACAGATTTATCAGATTACCAAACCCTTCCTTCACCTCTGACAAGACATCTTGTGAATGTGAGGAATGCCAGGCCTCCACCGTGGTTCGGATTCCACGTTAAACTGTAGGTCCTTCATTTCATCTCCCAATCACCCTACCATTTTAACATTAGCGTAATTGCATATAACCCGAGCGGGTAGTAAGACGCGGTGCTAATAATAATAATAATAATAATAACATATCAGCTCATTACGGGGTCGTGTGGAGAGAACCTTCATTGATGCACCCTGTGCAACTCTCTTTGCCACCTGACCGGTGAATAGTCTACATAAAGGTGACCGAACTGATGTAATGTCCCTCCAAGTATTATTATTATTATTATTATTATTAGCACCGCGTCTTACTACCCTTTCGGGTAATACACACTTACCCTAATGTGTAATGGTAGGGTGATTGTGAGATGAAATGGAGGACCTACAGTTTAACGTGGAATCCGAACCAAACGTGGAATCCGAACCACGGTGGAGGTCTGGCATTCCCCACATTCACAAGATGTCTTGTCAGAGGTGAAGGAAGGGTTTGCAATCAGATAAATCTATGCCGGGACCTAGGATTCAACCCCGGCCGCCATTACAGAAGTCTGACACCTTACCCCTAGACCACCAGGTCACCATACGCTAAAAAAAATCTACGTTTGATTTAGTCGTGTGTCGATTAGTCGAGTTTTGAAACACATTTTTAGGTCAATTGTTTAGGATTTCTGGTGTCATTTTATTATAATCTTTGGTTGTCAATGTCGGGGCTCTGCTAATAAATAAGCTTATCCATGAGTTGTTCTTTGTATTCCTTGTTATTTGTCTTTACTATTCCTCGGGAATATCCGTATATTCACACTGATGGGATGAAGATAGGGTTAGAAGTAGTGTAGCCACATTTTCGTTTAAGAAGAGGAGGAAACTATTAAGGAAAACCAATCGGTACACGTGATTAGGATGCGAGCTTCGACATTACCAGCACAGACAGACTCAAGATGTGAAAGATGAGTTTGACATTTTTCAATTCTAGGCCAAAGTTTATAAAAAAAAATATCTAATACATATACAAGTTTCTTCTTGGTCAGAAACCCAAAGACTGGTTTGATTTCTCTCATTCCAACGCTAAGCATGCACCCTGGCTAGGGATTCCCGTACCATCTGGTAGAGATCTTATTTACTAGGGGAGTCCAGAGACTAAAGTGGTTTCCCGTGACCTTGCACACTGAATTTATATGAGCGAGAGCGAAAGGGTCTACCAATTTAGCCTAGATAGGTATTTTTACATACCTTCTAGAGTTCTTTTACATACCAAAATTAACATGGGACCAATGGCCTCACTTTACCTCCGAAACAAGTTGTGATACAGATTCATATCGCTAATTAAAAATCCGTTGACCCCTGCTAGGTATGAACCCACGAACATCCGGTCTTGAGGTGAGTGCTTATCTCCAAGACCACCGAGGTTGACATATAAACTATACTTATTTTGTTCTCATGCAAACCAGCCCCATGGTGTAGTGGTTGGTGTACATGGGAACTGGGCTCAGTTCTCGTTTGGTACCATTATATGTTTTCTTGAAAGTGGAATCATCCCAATGCTCACTAGGGTTTGGTTAGTTAGGCTTAAGGTTTAAGATCACTACCGTCACTATAATTTCATGACGTGGGTGACCTGGTGGTCTAGGGGTAAGGTGTCAGACATCTATGCTGGCGGCCGGGGTTCAATCCTCGGTCCCGGCAAAGATTTATCTGATTACCAAACCCTTCCTTCACCTCTGACAAGACATCTTGTGAATGTGGGGAATGCCAGGCCTCCACCGTGGTTCGGATTCCACGTTAAGCTGTAGGTCCTTCATTTCATCTCACAATCACCCTACCATTCATTACACATGATCGTAAGTGCGTATAACCCTAACGGGTAGTAAGATGCGGTGCTAATAATAATAAATTTCATGACCACTATCATCACAAAATTACAGTGCGGGTACGACCTGTAGACAACCACAGTAAGTGTAACCTGTGCAACGTTCTGTGGCACCAGAGAAGCATAAAGTAAACACACACGGGCGACCTAGTGGAATACTATACCTCCCCCGATCAAAGCTGTCATATCCTGAAAAAAAAAATCTTGCACTTTAAGCTTATGCTGATTCGATTCTTAAGTAAGTTTGGTAAAAAGTAGGCCTAATTATTAAAATTTAAATAATAATTGTTTGAGGACAGCAATGCTAAAATTTTACATTAATATTAATGTTATTTTATAAGTTTGGTTAAAGGTATATTTCCATATGATTTTAAAAAATATAAAAATTGTAAATTTCAAAACGAGGCTCCGGAAAATGGGAGAAAGGAAGGGTGATATAATTAGGATTCTTCTTTAGATGGGGTAGAAAACTAGAATTTTGCGGATGAGTAAAAAAAAAAATCAAGTTAGCCAAATAAATCTTGAAATTCAAAATTTCTAAGAGTGAGTTGGAGAAAAGGGGCTGGAAATTTCCAAATTTATAAAACTTATAGAAATAATTACTTATCAATGGGAAAGGAAATTGAAATTTTGCTGGAAGGTAAAAGAACCACTCTAGATAATCATAAAAGTCTAAAAACTTTAAATTTTTAAACGGGACTCTGGGAAATAGAGGCTGGAAGGGGTGAGTTTTAAAATTGGTTAAATGAGAGGTTTTGATATTTCCAAAACTAAAAGAATAAACTACTTATCAGTGTGGTAGAATATTAAAAGTTTTCACGCAGTTATAAGGAGAACAGCAAACTGCCATAAAGGTATGAACATTATTTAATTTCAACATGAAAGGCCAGAAAATGGGAAGGGGCTCACCTCAAAACTTACAAAACTAATGGGGAAAAATCTATTTGGTTGGCCCATGAAAAAAAAAATTTAAATATTTTTTAAAGTAAAGTGAAAAATACCAATAACAATAATATTCAAAATATTTCACTTTAAAGTTGAGATCTGCGAAGTGGTCACTCCTGAACACTTTTAAAATTAAAATTATCAACCAATTATCTATGTAAAAAATGAAAATTTGAAAACAAGGTTGGAAGACCTGCCCAAAATTCTCCCGAAAACTAAAATTTGAAATTTAAAATTGGGAGTCTTAAAATATCAAAATGAAAATGTGGGAGCTGAAAAGGGTTGGGTTAAGTGGGGATTAGTTTGAAATACCTCTAAAATCATTAGAAAATCTACTTTTTGGCACGGAGAGAAATTATATTTGGCAAATAATCTGGGGTGGTTCTTTTACCAATAATTGGTAAACGGACCATTCCAGATTATTCGCCTGGTTGAAATTAAAATAACATTATATTAAGATACATAAAAGTTGATAAATTTGGAATTTAAAAATAAGGGGCTGGGCAATTTGTAAAAGGTGGTGGGGGGAGGGAGGGAGGGTGGAAGGGGGGAGGCTAAAACCTAAAAATAAACCAACACAAAAACCAAAGATTATCTGAAAGGGGATCTATATAGTTGGCTCAGGATTTTACAAGAAGGAACTGTGAAAAAAAAATTGGTGTCTAGATGTTAAACGTCCCAGTTTGATATAGTTTTGATGCTGCTCACCCTTGTGAGGAACGGGTCCGGTTGCTAGTTTATAATACGTGACACTTTAAAATTATACGACTTGATGAATATATATATATATAATGCGTTCTAGTAACTTTTATAATCATGAAAAAAAGTTTCTTTCTATCTAAATTGAACTTTTATATACGGTGATAACAGTAAATTATATACTTTAATAACGATTGGTTGCTATTATATTTTAATGGGTATATTCACTGGTTCTTTTTAGGAATGTGTTTCAAACTTAATGTCTTAAGGTCATTATTAAACAACCTAAGTGCCGTTATAGATATAGAGATATTGGTTAGAAATGGTTACCCCCAATAATATTGATTCAATTAAGTAGGTATTTTAACATAACTGATCCAAACATTCCTTTATATTTCGATCAAGATTATCGATTCATTACCCCATTTATAATGCTTCTGTGTGCGTGCACTTGTATTACAAGCTTTCACAAAATGAAATAAGGAATAAGAGTAATAGGTGGCTGACCTGGATTGGTTTTAATTATTGGATGTCTTCAGAACCAACGGGCATTTTTGAAATTCGTCGTTGAAGCTAAGTGGGGGAGTGAAAATAATGTATTACTAAGCTATACAATTGTCAATATTAATTTACAAGCTTAACTTTTTTTTAAAACTTTAAATTAGATTTAAAAAATGTTATACCCTACTTTTGAATTCTCATCCCTTTACGTCAGTGTTGCCAAATACCAACTAAATTTGGCAACACGTATTACCAGCCGTACAATTTATATGAATGTTTAATTTCACTTTTGAAGTAGGGTCGAGGAAGGTAGAACGAAGATGAAATGCAGCAATCTTTGCATGGAGGAAGTGGGAAAACATCTAGAAAAAACCTGAGCATAGCCCGGCCGGTATTATAACACCTACCTCTCCGTCACCGGTAAACCAGCTGTATGAACTTGAGAAAGTTTTGTCTAAGTGATCATCGATGTAGGTCAAGGGTCAACTTATGCGCAAAACATATAGTGCAGCATTTATCTTATAAATCGTTAACCGGAATGATGAAATTACAAACTAATTAATAATTTTCGTGAACGTATGGGATTTGTTGTGTCACCAACATATTTGTTTGTTTATGGGAGGACAACAGCATGTAATACAAAGATATTCCGTGTAGAATGAATTGTGGAAAACTCATCCGAGGTTGATAATACCCTTACACAAACTCCGGGGTAAAAATGAAATGTATAATTACTTTGTTTAAAATGGAGGTTAGGTTAGGCTAGGTTTGGTTAGGCTATGTTAGGTCAAGTAAGGATATGTTTGGTTAGGTTAACTGATGTCAGGTTAGCTTAGTTTGGGTTATGTTAGGTTAGGCTAGACTGTGTTAGGTTAGTTTAGGTTAGGTTATGTTAGGTTAGGCTATGTTAGGTTAGCTTAGGTCAGGTAAGGATATGTTAGGTTAGGCTAACTGATGTCAGGTTAGCTTAGTTTGGGTTATGTTAAGTTAGGCTAGGCTGTGTTAGGTTAGTTTAAGTTAGGTTATGTTAGGTTAGGGGTTAGGAGTTGAATGTGATTACAGGTGGTTCCTAAACTCATGTGCACAGGCTGACAGGTACACTTTATTCCGCAATTTGACTGCACCCGGCTTATTCAATTTATTAACTGTAATGTTCATCTAAAATAATATTAAAAGCTTCCAATAATACTTCCTTATGTATTACTGTATAATGTATCTTTACATTACTAAACTTAACTACTAGTGGAATACAATATCGTAATATTTTTTGGCAACCTGAGCTTTCACTGTGTAAATATTGTGGTTTCCATGAAAATAAAACATTATAAAACGGGTTGCAGTTTTTTTTGTAGTGTTGACTCGTGGTAAAGTTTTCAAAAGGAGATACAAGATTGCTTTTTTTTTAAATTAGATACCTCTTGAAACCCTCTTCTGAGATTGAATTGTCTAAGGCAGTGGTGTTCAACCCGGGTTACGCATACCCCCGAAGCTACGCCAAGACATCTTAGGAGGTACAGTACCGACGTAAAATTTCAAAAATACATTTTAGCATATATATTTAAATACTGATTATTAAGTTATTTAATATTGTTTTCTTCTCGGTTTTGGCACAGATTTATATGATTGCCAAACCCTTCCTTCACCTCTGACAAGACGTGTATTAATCACAACTTGTGAATGTGAAGAATACCAGGCCTTCCAATGTGGTTCGGATCCCACGTTAAACTGTAGGTCCTATATTTCATATCAAAATCACCCTACCATTACACATTCACCTAAGTGCGTACGACCCGAACGGGTAATTAGACGCGGTGCTTATAATAATATAGTTTTTTGGAATATTATTTATTTTGGACATACATTTTAAAATATATATAGCCTGCATTATATACCAACAACTTTGAGGGTACGAGGTTGAAGATAAATTATATTAGGACTAGGATAATAAAATAAAAAGGTTAAATACTAGTAATTATAAGGCATAACTCCCACAATAGGTTATACTAGCGATTACGGGGAGGTCGGAGCAAGAATCACAGTTGGGTGTACTGAGGAAAGTCTCTATTAAAGTTTTTTCACCCTCCCCCTACGCCAATGCTAGTACACTTCTTCTAAATTCAACCTTCCTCATACATACACCATTAGCGTAATTATCATATATGCGTACAGCCCGAACGGGTAGTAAGATGTGGTAATACATAATTAGATTTTTCTAGCACCGCATACTCGTTCAGGTTATAATCTTATCTACTAATTGCGCTGGTAGTTTTAAAGATGAGGAAGATTATATTTAGAGGAAGTGTACCAACATTTGTTTGGAGGTCAAAAGATAGAGAGAGAATGGAAACCCCTTTTGGACAAACCACCCTCAGTACATCTGACCGAGATTCGAACTTCAATCTTCTCGTCATCAGCAGTATTGTCCACTGAAAGAGTAGCTAGCACCTTTGATCGTGCGGCCAACGAAGTGAGTAAAACCTACATTATTGATTGTATGGGAGGGTAGGGGGGAATTATAAGCTCCAGAGATACCCCCCAGGTAAGACCCTGGATTGCAAACCTATCTATCCTACATGTTTAACTTTGCAAACTAAAAAAAAATTAAAAGTTCTACCTCATAGCAAAAGCAAAGGGTACCGTTTACATAGTTTAAAGTGAAAATTATATTTGTTTATTAGCTCTTGTATTGATTCAAAGTAGGTTAATGGTAGTTTGCATTCCATCACTTGACCAGCGATATAAGATGACCTCTTCGTAGATCAGATAAAAGTCGACAGCTAGGGCTGATATATTGTGAAACTACTTACTAGCTGTTCGAAGACAATATAAATTGATATTTATCTTGTAGAAAGGTATTCTTGTGTGGTCATTCCTGGTGATTTTGGGGGGGAAAACCCATGGTGAAAGACAAGGCACCAGCTCAGGATAGGCAGCTACGTAGCCAACTAGTCTACCGAAAAATCTCCTGTCAGTAAAATCTATTACTGTCAAGTCTATTAGTATGAAGGGGAGGGAAAGTTGAGGTGAAGAAGAAGTCTTCAGAAAATGATAATCTCTCAACTAATTAAATAGAATTGTCTAGAACATCCCAAACACCCTAAACTTGTTGATTAGTCAAAAGTGATAAGATTTTAGTTTTAACGACACTTTAAATTGTTGTCGAGTTAACGTTCCAAGGACGCTCCCAGGTGGATGGAATATTTTTATTTTCTGGTCGCTTTTAAGGTCAGAAACAGCCTCTTGCATAAATCACATTTCTAAGTGGTAGAAGCAGGACGAGTATTATCTTGAGATTTGTACTATTTTAAATAGATTTTTTTATATACATAGTAGGTGACCTGGTGGTCTAGGGGTAAGGTGTCAGACTTCTATGATGGCGGCCGGGGTTCAATCCTCGGTCGCGGCAAAGATTTATCTGATTACCAAACCTTTCCTTCACCTCTGACAAGACATCTTGTGAATGTGAGGAATGCCAGGCCTCCACCGTGGTTCGGATCCCATGTTAAACTGTAGGTCCTCCATTTCATCTCACAATCACCCTACCATTACACATTAGCGTAAGTGCGTATAACCCGAACGGGTAGTAAGACGCGGTGCTAATCATAATAATAATAATTTATATACATAACAAAAGCACCAGTCTTATTTGGAAGGGACGGACTTCGATTTCCGGTAGGAACCACAGTGACTTAGGCTCTTTTTACAAAGCAGTTGTTTTTCATCCTCACTACAGTTGAATACTAGTATAGTTAATACCACTTATTTAACTAATCTCTTTACTCTTAGATCAATACAACGATCTTGAACTTTGGTTTTCTTTGCTTTCCTTCTTACTATCTATGCTGGCTATTTGCATATTTACACTAATGGGGTGGATCCAATTAAGGGTAAAGCTGTTTGAAAATGAGGGGAGAGTGGGAAACATTTTATGAAAACCTAACTCGGTAAACCCACTGTGACGAAAATCAGAACCTCAACGCTATCGATAAACTAGACAAGATGAGAATAACACCTTTGTATGGATGCCCATTGTTACGGGTGATATTCAATTTAAATATTTAATTTAAATATAATAATAGTTATTAAGATTTTTAGCTTTTGTTCAAATTAAAATCAACTATTCAAACATGGAGCCGTTTCAACACATGATTTACAATTACAAATCAACTTGAACTAGGACAGCACTACCGGTCCATTGACGTCAGTAATTTTATTTAATTATAGGACAAACCTAAAGACCTGAATAAATAATAATTATTAAATTTATTTATAATCTAGAATTAAGTTATTTAAATTTAATAGTGTAGTCAAAGCTCTACGTGCAGCTACGAAATAATTAACAATATTGTAAAAATATTAATTAGACTATTCGTATGCTGCAATATGCGCATCATTTTCTTACGGCTTACTAGTTTTTTAAAAACTAAATTTTATGACGTTATGATCTTTTGATTGGTACTGTATGGGTAATATTTTATTTTATTAAAATAAAACATTAAAAACAAGATTTACCTCTCATCCAGCACTAGTTTATATAGTTATAAAACAACTAAATGGAACTTTATAAACACAAGTTTATTTTTGTCTATTTCATTTATTTATTTCGTGGGATGGTTTTTTTTTTATGTTTAAGGATCTTTCTACATTTTGTCTAAAAAAATATGTCATGGTGCTTATTTCAATCTTCAAGCTAAAAAATTAACATTGATAATTTCGCAAAGTTAACAATTACCTATTGAATGAAGTAGTTTAAGTACAGCTCCAAATGTTAATTGAGAATATAATAGTGTTGACAAAGAGAGAAAAACCTTTTCTAAGTTATGAAAATAATCCTAGAGTTGCTAATATTGAATTAAAGGTAAATATATTTAGATTATTAAAGCAGTCACTTTCTGTCAAAAAGGACATTTTCAGACTATATTACACACATATTTATATACATTTGAAAGAAGATCTAGTTACTTTTTAAACGCCAGATAAATTTCTTCCTATGTAAATCAAATTTAAATACAACTTATTCCATGCGCTTGGAGTTGGCAAAGGTTCAACAATCCAAGACAGTAGCTAGTGCAATTACTTCAAAACAGTTCTATCAAAACCACTTCAAGAAAGTTACTAGTGGATTTATTTCAAGACAATTACTAACATAGATAGTTCAAGATAGTTTTTACCAGAACTACTTCAAGACAGTTGTTTGTTAATAGAACAACTTCAAGACAGTTGTCAACAAAAATACTTCAAGAAAGTTACCGGAAGAACTAATTCAAGACAATACTTAACAGAACTACTTAAAACAGTTTTTAACATAACTACTTCAAACAATTGGCTTAACCAGTGGAAGAGGGGGGGGGGGTGTTAAACCCCTCCCCAATTGATTTGAAAAAAGAAAACAAGCAAACGCGATCTAATTTTTAACCTACCCATTATTAATAATCACTCAAATTATTCATAATATAATGTGGCATTGTGAATTGTTCAGTGTTTTAGTAGGGTAAAAACATAAATAATTTTGGAAGATACTGACGCATCATCACCAACAGTTCAACTTCAGAGTGCCACACAATATTAGTCTTTTTTAATTACTCTGCAGGTGTTAGCAAAGCTTTTCTCTTTGAGATTACCACTTAGCCAAGCATTGCAACTTGAGAATGTTCAGCTTCTAGCTGCCATTAACATGGTAAATTGGCCCAAGGAAAAAATTCAAGAAATAAGAACAAACACGGAAATTGAGTTTCCAGCTATTTAAGAATCAGCTAAAACACTGGCTGAACTGTTTGGTTCAAATCTTGTTACACCGAGAATACCTACCAGACAAATACAGAGGTGTAATGAAAAAGTAGATTTCAATGAAGTTTACTTCAGAGTTGTATTTTTTTCTGCCACTTTTGGATCATTTTGCGAGTCAATTAAAAACTCATTTCTTGAACCATCAAAAAATGCTTAGCAGTTTTATGTGCCTGATACCAAAAGAGGAATTGGTTATCACTGATGTAGAGAAGGAACAGATGAAAAAACGGGTTGCTTTTTACGGGAAATATTTGCAGTGTAGTGATATTGTTACAATTGATGAACTTTACATGTGGCATGAAAGAGGGAATTAATTGAAAATAAGTTCAAGAAAGACTATGAACTATTATGTTTCTTGCAATGAAGAAATAGTTCCAGTACTTTGTTGAAAATCTTAGTAGCCCTGCCTGTGTCAACAAGCACGAGTGAAATATCGTTCTCAACTCTTTGGAGATTAAAAACTTACTTGAGAAATACAACAGGGTAGCATAGGCTGAATGGCCAGATAATGTTAAATATACATCGATAAATAAGCATTTCTCTGGACGAAGTCCTAAATTAACTGACAAAATCACCTTATCGATTGGAATTCAGACTAAATTAATGTTATAATTGGACACTATCCTTAAGCTAGTTTGCTGATAAGCGAAACAATGTTTCTTTCGTGTTCTACAGTAAAAAAAAAAGTTTTTAAATTAACTTGTAGTGTGTTAGTCTAAACCTGTTTCAGGGTTTTAGTTTTAACTGAATTGCAAGCCGATTATTTACTATAGTCGTAAATCGTCACTTAGGCACTCAAAAAGGAACCCTCTTTTTTACTGGTGTAGAGTTCATACCTCTCGGGGCTGACCAACCCCTCACTCCACCAATCCCACCCACTCATCAACCCTAGTTTCACCTATGCTTCAAACAGTTCTTATTAGAAACACTTCAAGAAAGTTTTTCACATAACTACATCAAGACAATTACTAACGAAACTATTTCATAACTTTTTTTTTAGCGGAACTTCTTCAAGACAGTTTTTAACAGAACTACTTTAAGATATTATTTAATAACTGGATACATTTAAGAACCATTACTTACAAATATAATTGAGATAGTTACTAAAGTAACTGCTTCAATATAGTTGTTTGCAGAAATACTTCAAGAACTTTACTATAGGAATCACTTCACGACAGTTCTTGGCAGAACTACTTCAAGACCCTTTAATAGCATAATTACTTTAAGATAGTTCTTAATAGAAATACTTCACGATAATTATTAAAATAACTTCTCCAAATATTAGCAGAGCTACTTTAGGACAGTTCTTTGAAGTACTGCTTCAATACAGTATTCATCAGAACTATTATTATTAGCACCGCGTCTTACTACCCGTTCGGGTTATACGCACTTATGCTAATGTGTAATGGTAGGGTGATTGTGAGATGAAATGAAGGACCTACAGTTTAACGTGGAATTCGAACCACGGTGGAGGCCTGGCATTCCCCACATTCACAAGATGTCTTGTCAGAGGTGAAGGAAGGGTTTGGTAATCAGATAAATCTTTGCCGGGACCGAGGATTGAACCCCGGCCACCAGCATAGAAGTCTGACACCCTACCCCTAGACCACCAGGTCACCATCAGAACAATTGAAGACAGTAACTAGTGGAACTACTTCAATATAGTTTATTACAGAACTACTTTAATACAGAAACTAGTGGAACTAATTTGAGATACTTTATAACATAACTACTTAAAGATAATTTATAACTGTTTAACTATTGTAGGCCTACCGTTTTTTCAGAACCACTCAAGTTGGAAATTGGTGAAACCAATTCAAGACCGCAATTAGTGTAACTACTTCAAGATAGCTTATAGAAGAAGTTCTTAAGGCAGGACTAAGAGGAATTACTTTATTAAAGTTTATTCAGAACTACTACAAGACAGCCATTATTAGTGAAACTACTTATATACATTTTATTTCAAAACAACTAGATGACAGCATTTGGAGGTACTATTTAAATATAAGAGCTAAGATATATAAAATACTACATAATTTCGTAGGGACTTAAAACTTATTCACCTAAACGTTTGATGCAAGAACAATGACTAAGCCTACCAATTCGACTATTACACATTAGCGTAAGTGCATATAGCCCGAACGGTTAGTAAGACGCGGTGCTAATAATAATAATAATAATAATAATATATATATAAGTATATATATATATATATATATAAGTATATAGATAGGGTCTATATATAAATATAGATATATAAATATAGATATACAAATAAGTTGAAATATAAATAAATATTATATATATGATAGATATATATAAATATAATAAATATATGTATACATATATAATTTTATATATTATATAAAACTCATAAGCGTTGGGAGAATATAATTTAGGAAAGAATTTCAAAATCTTAAGCTTATGACATGATGTTATAAGCTGAGGTGGAAGGGGACGCAAGAAAAGATCGGTGTTTTTGCAGCTTTTACTAGCAAAACATTTCTTTGTTAGAAATAAATAAAATATTGCTCTAACAGCAACGTATAGTTTAATTTTCTTTATATGTTAACCTCAACAGTATTGTTGAATATCTGTCAAGGTTTTCCTGGAATTTAATGACAAATTTTTCGATTAATTTTTTTAAAGTTTATCATCTAATGCCGCTATGCTCATGACAGTTATTCAACAACTGTTGATATCACCATTTGAAGAAAATCAAACTAAACTCTGCTATTGGAGCAATATTTTATTTATTTTGGCAAAAAAAAAAAGGTTATGCTAAAGAAGGGGAAACACACTGACATATTCTCATGTTCCCTACATCCCCACCTACTATTAAACTCTAAGAAATAAGAACATTGTTATTTTAAACAATAGTGGTGGAACTTTATTTGTGTAGGAGATCAAGTAACAAAGATGTTGTCAGGAACTTTATATTCTCCTCTCCCCCAGTAAATGTTAGAAAATTGGATGCTCCTTGAATATATTTATAGTGTTCCTAGTTTGGAGAGTTTTTGAAAATTATACACCCTTATTAGCTATTTAGAATAGTACCCCCCACCCTCAGGGGTTGATTAATGGTTGAGGCCACCCTAGACTAAGA
>CABFOV010005210.1:32822-44691 GCA_902141375.1 Timema poppense
CCTGTGCTCCTCCTTTGGATTCGCTCATGTCATGTTGCTACCGGCGTGGTTATATTGTTGGTTTATCATTGTTAAAAAAAACACGTAAATACCAATTTTATGAATTTACTTCGACAAAAAAGCGTAGCATTTATCGTAAAGATATGAATAGTAGAGCCTGCGGGGGTGGGAGGGGGGTGGCGGCGTAGATTCTGGGCTATAAGCTTGGATGGGTTTTTTCCATTGGTAGTTTTCCATGTTCTCTCCAAGTAGACGCTTGTACTTTTTCATCAAATTCACTGTTCTTATCCTGTTCTCATAACGTCGGGATGTAGGATGTAGGGAGGCCAGAGGAAAGGCAAGTGTTTTTGCAGTTTTTATAACAAACATATTTTTAGGCCAAAATAAATCAAATATTGCTTCAGTACAAACATAGAGTTTAACTTTGTTCACATGTTGATATCAACAGTTATTGAATATGAATATGAATATGAATATGAATTTGAATTTAAGGGTGTCCTGGAATTTGATGAAAGCTTTGCCTCTTTATTTATAAAGTTTTGTCCCCTATTATCATGACAGATATTTAAGAACTGTTGATATCACCATGTGAATAAAGTTAAACTCTATATTATACTGGTGTGGTATTTGATTTATTTTGGTCAAAACAATGTTTTACATAAAAACCTCAAAAACAATGGTTTTTTCTCACTTTCCCTAAACCCCACATTAAAACAACTTGCGTAAGTTGTAGATAGCCAGAAATGTTATCATCTTCAGGATATGTACTAAAAAGAAAACAAAGACGAGACTATAGTCCTATGCATTTAAAAAATTGTTGATTAACCGGATGGGTAGAAAGACGTTATGTACAATCATTTAAAGTTTGTGCAACAAGTCTTACTACCCCTCCAAAATATGTTCATATTAACACTAGTAATGAGGTATAGACGAAGAAGGTAGAATTTAGAAAAACTATTAGCATTTGTTTAGAGGGAATATAGAGAAATATTTAGGAAAATCCACCACAATACACTTAGCTGTGATACAAACCTCTACCTCTTTATCACTAGTGAATCAGACTTGATGAGATTGGCGTATATTCCCACAGGCCCGACAATTTAAATTAAAATATAATTTAGTTTACGGTAGGCCTATTTAGTAAATATGTTTAAACTAGGCTTCTCATTAAATAAAATAGACTAAACTAGTTCTCGCTTTGGGATCCAACGTTCGTTGGTTCAACCCCAGCCGCAGTCAACGAGTATATCTTGAGCGATAAAAGTAAGTAGAAAAATTTCGTTTGGAGGGTAAATAAGGCCGCTGCTGGTCTCATGTTGATTGTGTCATATAAAATACACCTCGAAGATATGGAAAAATATCTTTCCCAGCTGAATTTGTAGCTTAATTTGTGGTCACTCATATAAATTCAGTGTGAAAGGCAACGGGTAGCAACCACAATTTCCTAGACTCCCCTAGTACATATGTTTTCTACCAGATGGTGCAGGCAACCGAAAGTCTAAGTGCATTCTCAGCGCCTGATTGATAGAAATCATATTAAACCAACCTTAGGGTTGTAGACTTAAGAACAAGAAAATCATTATTAATAAAACTAGCCCAAAATGTATATAAAATTAATCGAATAAGATGGAATTCAATAAAGGTAATGATACTTCTCATAAAATTATTTGATTTATTAAGTATACACCACTTAATAGTATTGTAATTAGCTTTTCATGTGCCCTTTGCGAGATTTAATTTTTGGGGATAGTTGAGGAAAATAATAGTAAAAAAAAAGATTTAACAGGTTTGTTTATTAATAGTTTTTGTGTACTCAAGAAATACAGTAGACAATAGAAGATTATTCACATGTCTTTATACTCTTGCATAGCTATAATTATTTTAATTGCACCTTTATGGATTTAATTGCAACACATTCACTGATTACATCATCATAATTAATATATTTATCGATATTATACTCAATCGAAATCATGTCCGATTATTATTATTATTATGTGTTCTGTCTTACGAAAGTTCCATTCCTTTTGTCAGTGAACTTAAACCACCAATGCTCTCTGCCCTCTGCATCCTCCTTCAGCTCCCAGAATTTTCTTCTTTCGTTCGAGTCATCTAGTATTTGAATCCTCCTTCTTACTTATCTTCTCTTTCCCTCAACATTTCCTTCTATGACGTCGTGCAGAAGATATTTCCTCCTAAGGATGTGTCCGATCCAATTTGCTTTGCGCCGAAGAATCACATCCAAAATGGATCTCCACTAATCCATTCTCCTCAGGACTTCTTATCCGATAGTCTATCTTAAATAAGTCTTAATTAAATTGAGCTCGCTAAAACTCTCACACGAAGCAGTAGAAACGGGAAGCGTGATACATATTAGGAGAGCAGCATTGATATTCGGATATGAGTAAATTAATCCAGAGTCATAACGAGCTTGTAGAATATCAAGGGGAGTTGCAGTTTTAATGTTTTATACTCATGTAGAAGTTTCAAACGTAAAGCTTTGAATTTCAAATGTGCGCTCGTACATATTAGAATATTCCTTATAGTTAGTAGCTAGATCTGCAGGCGATTTTTGTAAATCAGCAACGCCCATCTACTCTAAGTACTAGCTGTAAGGAAAGCAAAAATCAACAAAGACAGTTCTCGGTCGCTTTTAGTGCCAATCTATTTGAGACAATAGCAACAATACAGTTGTAAATTTTACTTTAAATACTTCTTTGAATGTCATTCTACTTCCCTTATCCGATGCTAAATCTGTCTCCATAAATATTCTGTTCCGTTCATTATGAAATCCCATATATATATATCCATCGTTTTAACAAAAAATTTTTGCTTCCAGGAAATTATATTTAAAACTTTTTTCTCGTAATCCTTGTAAAGTACTTCGTAGTCCATAAGGAAGGTCTCTCGATACATATTTTCATTATAATGCTTTATTTACTAGTTCAAAGCAATGTATAATTTTATTCCACACAGAAAGAGTACAAGTATATCTATAACTAATGTGTAACTGCAAACCTTTTGCATTGGATACAGATTCCAGATTTGATAAATAATTTGCAATTGTTTCCAATCTTTTCTTTATTTCAGAGATTGTAAACTTATTGACTTTTTGATGCAGAGACCTTTGATGAGCTATTAATATCAATAATTTTTTAAGTAAGACTTTTAAAGAGTTAATTAAAAACTTCCCATCGTGTTATTGAGGACGAGAAAAAATTAAATAAGTTCTGCACAATACCAAACAAATTACGTGATCATTTCTGGTTTTGTTGATGTGGCCTGGACCCACGTGTATCACAATTCGAAGCCAGACTAGTTTACAAACAGTGTAACCAATATTTCCATCTGTGGTCGTCGAGTAAAAAACGATATAAACGCAAACATTAGCTCCCGTCGCGCACGCCGATCAGTCCTAGAATTCAGTCATTCGGATGTTGGAGAAAAGAGGGTTGTCAGGGACTGAGTGACGTAATGACCAATCGCTAAACCTCTAAATAGCACTATGGGCTGCCAGGAACTGAGTGACGTTATGAACAATCGCTAAACCGCTAAATAGCACTATGGGCTGCCAGGAACTGAGTGACGTTATGAACAATCGCTAAACCGCTAAATAGCACTATGGGCTGCAAGGAACTGAGTGACGTAATGACCAATCGCTAAACCGCTAAATAGCACTATGGGCTGCAAGGAACTTAGTGACGTAATGAACAATCGCTAAACCGCTAAATAGCACTATGGGCTGCCAGGGACTGAGTGACGTAATGAACAATCGCTAAACCGCTAAATGGCACTATGGGCTGCCAGGGACTGAGTGACGTAATGACCAATCGCTAAACCGCTAAATAGCACTATGGGATGCCAAGGACTGAGCTACGTACTTGGTCCACCGACTTTTGAACCACACATCAGAGCATGGTGGCGAAATTTATGTTTGGACCGCTTTTTATGGCAGTTACATTTCAGGGACCTCTTCATCCTGGGCCCTGCACCTTCCTAGTTACGGCACTGTGTCTGACATCACAAGGTACTAAAGTACTTAGGTACATTATAATCATAATGATCCAAATTTACATTTTAAGTACGTGATTGTATATATTTTGACAAAACACATACAGTTATGTTTATATTAATAAAGTACCTAATTTTATTTTATTATCTACAATTTATCTACTGTTGCAATGTACTTTTTTTCTAATTTAAATTCACAAATTTGTGTTAGGTAATGAAAACAATATTGTTATATTTTTAAAACTACTTTATATGTTATATATATATATATATATATATAATTTATATACAAATATTTATTATATATGTATGTATGATGATGTATATTTAAAGCATTCAATGAGATAAGAGGGCTAGACTAAAATAAAAAATATCAGATAGGGTGTCAGTGATTTTGAGTTATTAGTTCAAAAACCATTCATGTAAAGTAATTAAACAAATAGAGCAATATTGTAACTATGTATTTATAGTTATAATTTGATCCTTAATATATCGATACAGATATATATTAAAGTTAAAATTATAGCCATACATACATTATTTGTTTAGCATGGTAGTGGCATGATTAATTTAAATTCTGTATCATTTTACTCCCTCACCCAACTCCACCCCGAAAAATGCTCGAAGAGCTATATAACGATAGAAAATAACGAGACTGAAGGGATACACCTTAAGTTTATCAATAGTTTATAATCATAATTTTATTAAATTGCTGAAGGAAAAGTTGTATCCAACCAATGAAAAGCGTAAACAAAACTAAACAATTTTTGGTTCAAAGTGAGTAAGCTGTCACATAAAACCTCTTCTGGTTAAAATTCAATATGGCTACATTTTGCTCTAAATAATTGCGCTAATGATGGACTCAACGCGATAGTCGTTAGATTTTTGTGATTTTATTCACACAGAAAACAATGGACTACAGCGCCTAAACTAAATAATGTGTTATTCAGTAACTTTATTTATCTATTGGTTGATCTCGTCAACATCATAATTTGAACAGGCAGCCGCTCAAAAACATTAGTGAGCTACAAATAAGCTCTGTTATCACCTTATACCTTAAATACTCTGGAAAGTGTTATATATTAAGGTATTCATTAGCTCAGAAGACGTCAACGCATGCGTCGTAAAGTATAAAAACAATTTGAGGATTTAGCTAAGTTAAACCCAAGAAGAATACAGCCAACAGTGGTGGACGAGTGGTATGAAGTGTTACACTCGTATTTAGCTTGCTTGCTCTCCGTCGAAGACCAGACAGAGGTTTGAATCCCAGTTAAGAGTACTGAGCTTTTCCCCTAAATAGTTTTTCCTTCTATCTCCACGTAAATGTCCCTCAACTCTTACTCCCTCATCCCTAATTAATAGTGTGAATATACGGATAGGGAGTAATACAGGTGCAAACAGTTGCTACATTTTTCACGATACTACTGGTGTACTTTCTATAAAATAATCCTCCACATCACTAACCCTTGGATTACTCCATTTAACGACCTGTTTGTTAAAACATTAGCTCCCTTCCCTTACTCACAACCCACAAAAAATTGTATATTTCAAAAAGCTATATTAAAATACAAAATACTTAGCTAGTTTAGTTAGGTTTGCCAAGGGTTTGGGTTTAAATCCCGACTTTGTGTACTGGGGGTGTTTTTTAACTTTATTGCTACCCACTTTCTAACCATGTGAATTTAGGTTCATTTTATCTTAATTTTACCTACATCGCCCTACCCATTTGCTCAGATGTGTAGTGAGATGCAAATACAAAAAATCAACTCTTTAGTGTGGTTTGGTAATTTTGTGATTGAGTAAAAATATTTCGCTAGTGAGGATTCGAACTAAGATCTTAGTCTTACTAGAGACCGACTCACCTCAAGAATAGCAGCTAGCCCTGATAGATGGAATACACCTAAAACCAGTCGTCCCATCTTGCGTGGTGTGGTGTGATTTCTCTAGTCTACTTCAAACAGTGAGATTGAGATTAGTAACATTGACTTTATAAATACGTAAAGTAAACTCATTTTACCATATTTAAAAATAAATTATACGGTACAACGCACAGACTTTCTCTATCTTTTATTTTAAAATGAAGACATTTACTAAAAAAAAAGCTCGTAATATTTGTGAAATGAAATAATATACAATATATACTATTTTGTTGCAGAAACAATCCACCAAAGAGCACACATAAAATAATAAACATTGATAAAAGAGGAATATCTATGTCCAACAAATATCATAAAATCAATTTCATTTTCAAAGACGTGAATAATATATATAGGGATTTTGGAAATTCATAGCCCAAACTGCATATATAGCTTGTTTGAACCAAAATGAATACAAAATTCCTATACATTTTGAAAAAAATGCTAATACAATTAAAGGCTATTAAAAGTTTCGGCGTACAGTGTCGGGAGAGCAAAGCTGCTCAAGCAGACGTGTACAACAAGTTGCATAGGAGTTAGGCGCGTGGCACTGTATAACTGCATAATACATATGTTATAATGGCAAGCTGTGTAGTGCCATTTGCCTAACTCCTATTTAACTTGTGCACGTAAGCTAGTAGAGGGAAAGGAGAAAAACTCAATATTTTTGAAATCTTCTATAACGATTTTAATTAAATCTGGTATATAGCCTTTTGGCACTATTTATCATTAGATCCAGTACAAACAAAATGAAAGTTTTAATTTTACCGTGAAAATGACTTTAGGGGTACCTTAAAGTCAGAAATTTCCAATTTTAATCATATATCCTCAACTATTTGAGATACGAAATAACTTATCATTGTAAAGATAACTATTAAAAATAAAACTCTTTTGTTTGAAACACATTTTTATAAAACCAACAGTTTCTGAGATATAAGCTATATGCATTTATATTAATATACACATATATATATATATACACACAACCACACACACACACACACACAGGTTGCTCGGAAACTCATAGCCCATACCGCGCATATAGCTGGCTTAAACCAAATGTAATAAAAAATCCCTTTATTATTATTATTATTATTATTATTAGCACCGTGTCTTACTACCCGTTCGGGTTATACGCACTTACGCTAATGTGTAATGGTAGGGTGATTGTGAGATGAAATGGAGGACCTACAGTTTAACGTGGAATCCGAACCACGGTGGAGGCCTGGCATTCCCCACACTCACAAGATGTCTTGTCAGAGGTGAAGGAAGGGTTTGGTAATCAGATAAATCTGTGCCGGGACCGAGGATTGAACCCCGGCCNATGGAGGACCTACAGTTTAACGTGGAATCCGAACCACGGTGGAGGCCTGGCATTCCCCACATTCACAAGATGTCTTGTCAGAGGTGAAGGAAGGGTTTGGTAATCAGATAAATCTTTGCCGGGACCGAGGATTGAACCCCGGCCGCCAGCATAGAAGCCTGACACCTTACCCCTAGACCGCCAGGTCACCCAACGCTAACTTAAATAACTAATTAACAACATTTTATTTTCTAGTAGATAGACATATATTTTAGATCACTCTCTCGATGGATGTTTTCAAATTATAATGCTGTGTCCGTGACACAATCCATTACATCGATACACACGCTTATTTCAAATTGCCTCACAACGACCAACGAAGCTGTCTGATTGCTGTTAGTTCTACAGCGCATGCGTTGTCATATACACATTTCACTGATTTGATATGTTTGGTTTTGAAAATTTGATTGGTTCTCCAGTGCCGAAGATCTCTGACAGAGCGGTCAAAGTAAAGATGAGTTGAACTTTAGTGGAACAGCTCACACCTATAAAGTGGAAATCTTTTGATTGGCCTGGAGCTCGTCACATGACCACGTTTTTGTCACTTTGTTACGAATGCCGATGATTATTTTGCAGTCACGAAATGACATTATTAATAATTATATGATAATATTTAATATTAAATTGAATTGTGCAATTTGTGAATCGCATAATATTAAACTCTACATGGGTGACCTATTTTAGCTTCTAAAAAAAGTATTTTATACAACTAGTATCGTCAAGAAAAAATACAAAAAGTCCACTTCGTCTAGTCTGGGTGGCAGATGACGAGTTTGACGTTTGATTACAGATCAAGCATTGATAATTTTTTACTTAATGCTTTCACGCTTCCCCTCCAAGCAAATGTTTGTGCATTTCCTCTAAATTCTACCCTAATCATCCTTACCATGTTGGAGTAATTAGACGCGGATATACAGAATGGGTAGTATGACATGGGATTAAAACTAAACATGCATTTAATGAGTTTCATGATAAAGACACAAGAACAAATAGATAATTTAAAGAGCTATCATTAACTCTTCATCCAGTGGCAGGAGTGTGAATGTAATGTTCAATATAAAATCCATATTGTGTCTCTATTGAAGCCACGTCTTGCTACCCGTCCGTGCTATCTAGACTTTATACACTAATGATCTATGGGAAAGGGGGGGGGGGGCATCACATTTGTGCTATGTATACCTGTTATGAATGACCTGCCTTTAAAAATATATCGTTAATCTCACATTTCAATTGGGTCACGTTTTCACCTGCGTTTAGAAAAAGTTGGCGTTAATCCCACAATACATTTAGGCCACGATTGGTAAACAGGACGTACTGATGTACTAACTCGGCCCCTGTTGTTGTGGTGTTCCGTTTAGCATGGTTGTAAATGTTTTCTCGAGCTGAGTGAAAAACCTCAAGTGACGAGTAGTAAAACATAACAAAATGCTAGCCTAACCTAACACTGACCTAGCCTAACTTAATATCGCGCAAAGGACTGATGAGGCCGAGTTCATATCTACCCGCAGGGCTCTCATCTGTTGTAGTCCATCTGGCCAGTGAACGCGGCCCAACTAAGCTATGATCCTAGCTCAACTAAACTATGAGTCTATGACGATAATCTTCCTAGTCGGTGACCTTATTCCAACTTATCTATGATGCTATTGGGACAAGGGGTCCATGGATCAACTGTAATCCACCGGAAAAGGCTCATTTCAGTGGACAAATGCTATAATAAAGGGGTCGAATAAGGGTTGATCGTTAGCTATTGGTACCGTGCGGTGACATTTTCGGTAGATCTTAAAACAAATTATTTACGTTTTACAAAGTAACTTATTATTGACAAGAGTTGCCTCAAGCTTAGTATACGGGTGACCTGGCGGTCTAGGGGGTAAGGTGTCAGACTTCTGTCCTGGGGGTCCGGGGTTAAATTCCTGGTCCCGGCACAGATTTATCTGATTAACAAACCCTTCCTTTACCTCTGACAAGACATCTTGTGAATGTGGGGAATGCCAGGCCTCCACCGTGGTTCGGATTCCACGTTAAACTATAGGTCCTTCATTTCATCTCACAATCACCCTACCATTACACATTAGCGTAAGTGCGTATAACCCGAACGGGTAGTAAGACGCGGTGCTAATAATAATTTTCAGCTGAACGTGATGAAAAACAAATGTAAGTAGGCTTACAGATGAACAGGATTACGATAGAATGGGATTGAGAAGTTATATACCAGAATATAAAAAAAAATTGTTGGTCGAAGTGAATGTCATTCTCCTCAATGAGCTAAATAATGTGCTTAAAACAATCTAAATTTGATAATAGTTTTAAAAAAATGTATATACCTCGTATTTTCAAGTATTAGAAATTTGCATTTAATAAAAAAAAAGTACTAATATTTTTACATTATTTACAATAAAATAACCTGCCTCGATGGCGTAGTTGGCTAACGCGCTCGTCGTGTTGAAGCTCGACTGCTGAGGACGGGGAGATCGAGGTTCGAATCTCGGTCGGGTGAACTGGGGGGGTGGTGGTTCCTAAATGGTTTTTCCACTCTCCCTCCACGCAAATGCGGGTTCATTTCCTCTAATTCAACCTTCCCAATTCCTAATCCATTAGCGTAATTAGTACTTTAAGCGTATAACCCGANCACTCTCCCTCCACGCAAATGCGGGTTCATTTCCTCTAATTCAACCTTCCCAATTCCTAATCCATTAGCGTAATTAGTACTTTAAGCGTATAACCCGAACGGTTAGTAAGACGCGGTGCTAATTATTATTATTATTACAATAAAATAACAGATCCAAGTCACAGAGTCAATCCCCAATTGTAAAAAGGTGTGATGGCAGACCCTTTGTGCATGTTACAATAATAACCAATAAGCAGTTCTGCAAAATGTTAACTTAGGTGGCTTGCGAAACAATTATACAAATTTAATGGTGCTACTCACGCAATATACTAGACCGCCGATGACGGGAATATAAAGGCTCGACTATCGATTGGGTGTAGGCCTTACTGAGGGTGGTTTTTTCTAAAAAAGTTTTCCACACTCCCTCCACGCAAATGCAAGTGCACTTCTTATAAATATAGCATCATCCCTAAAATCATTAGTGTAATTAGTACATAAGCATATAACCCGAATGGGTAGTAGACGCGGTGCTAAAAATAATAGTACTGCGTCTTTCTACCCGTTTGTGTTATTTGCCTATCCCATATCATTGAGCTTGGTGACCCCTGGCTCAAGGCGCCACTTTCATGCTAGACTGTCCTGGATGAGGGGCGGATTGGGGCTCGAATCCCTTTTGAATCTATTAAATGCGGTTTATACCCTAAATGGTTTCCCACTTTCCTTCCACGCAAATGCGGGTAGATTACCTCTCAGTTCCTTCCTTCCTTATACTCACCCTGTTAGAGTAATTGCCTATAACGTTGACACGTAGTAAGAAACGGTGATAAAATAACAAATAAATATAAGGAAGGTAGAGATAGGCCTAATGATTTTCACAAAAATCAGATTTGTGGAGCTGTAAGACAAATTTATGGAACTTTCTATTCGTATAATAGCGTCAACCAATTTACTTTAAAGGTACTGGGTATGATTCCTGACAATGGCTAAAATCGTATCATTATAAAATGGTCAATTCTCTTTTTCCGCTGAATGGTAAAATAACTGTAAGGGTTATGGAATTAGGGTGTTGTGTTTGTATCATAATAAAGTTGGAATAAAACTTTAATAGTGGCATTGAGTGAGAAAATAGTCCAATAATAGAATACTAATAATATTGTGCTACTTTTAAAGTGACACATTAACTGTATCTAGAATAGCGCTACCGTTCGACCTTGTCACGTTACATTTAAAGATTGCTTCTAAATGTTTATCTTGTTATCTAAATTGATTTCTAGAAACTTTCTTTTGGACGTATGCTATTTGAAAATGACGAGAAAACAATGTTTGTGTGTCACCGTGAATGAGCTAAATATATTCTAATATTTATCATGGAGAATTCCACTAGCTAATATAACCGTTTACTTTAACTTGATATTTAACGATTTCTTGGCCTCTCTTTCTAAATATTTGATATTATTCTTACTTACTCTATGGTGATATAGTCTATCTTTAGCTTATATGGCATTTATAACAAGAATAATTTATTTTCCCCACCTTTCTTACAAATTGACATATCTGACAGCTAGAAAATGTACTAGCTCTATTCACATCTAATCATACTTAAAGTCACGTTATATGCAGCTATCACTATTGATCTATAGACTAGAATCAAAACATAACATAACACTAAATAATATAAGGGTAGTTTTTATTCAAATAAATTAGTCATGTATGGGAAAGACATTTGACATTTTTTTGGGAAATTTTCTGGCGGAAATAACTATTTCCCACGGGAATGTGAATGTAAACGGGGGAACAATTTAAAAGTAATTTTCCTCTCTAGGATAATTAATTGTTCAGATCCTTCCATTCACTCAAAAAAAATATGTATTTAACTAAGTGAATAGCGGCTGGGGTTCAATCCTCGGTCCCGGCACAGATTTATCTGATTACCAAACCCTTCCTTCACCTCTTACAAGACATCTTGTGAAT
>CABFOV010005211.1:0-44671 GCA_902141375.1 Timema poppense
AAAAATAATTGGTTATCGTAGAAATAATACTCATTGATTAAATTATATATATATATATGTATTTAAATAATAATTGTAATTATAATTCAAATAAAATAATAATAGTAGATAATGGTCAATTTACGATTGCAGAAATTTTCTTTAGGGTTGTGGACTGCAAATGAATTTGACCTTTGGTATGCCTTTTAACAGCTTTGCAAGTATTATTTATATCACTGAATCCAGATTTATTCTACACGTCGTTATCGTTAGTAAATAATAAGGTCAACCAATATAGTTTTCCACCAACCCAACACCCCGATAATTATCAAACACTTTCATAAACTTGAGTGTTTAAATGTCAAAGTTGTGTTGTTGTTGATTGGTTACCTAAAGATGGAGTTGGTCTGCCTGTTCAAATATTGTCTTTTTTTCGTCAAAAGACCGGTTCGAAAAACTATGCTTTAAAATATCACTTAAGTGTTTCAACACAGCAGCCTTCTCCACCACTGGTACACTTGTTGACGCACTCATCATTCTACTACAGTACACAAAGAAACATACCGCTTCCCTCGGAGGATCAAACTAGCATCAATATTCTTGTAAAATAAGACTAAACTTACTGTAAATTAGTGATAGATACATTATTTTGTAATAGAGTGGCCATAATTATATCTAGAAACAATAAATATTGCTAAAAGCAACCTAAAAATTAGATTTTAACAGTATATTACGTACGACAATACTTTAATCACGAAAGTAAACTAAGCTAATATTCTCCAAGAGGAAATCTGCTTCCCTTTCCCCGATGAGGGCCGAACAGAGCCGAAAACAAACGATCGACAGACTAAAGGCGAGACCAGCTGGGTTCTGGCTGACCAATCAGTCAGAGAAATATCGGCTTGCTCTAAGAAATGACACGTTACAAACTGGCTACAGGCAGAAATTTTTCTAGAGGCAGAACAATTAAATAGTTACTAATTGAAGGTATTAAACAAGATATACAAATAAATTTTAAACAGTTTTGATTGATTGGTTATTTTAAATAATATCCTTTAAACATTTCGGATAATGATACACAACAGAAAGATCTGTTGGCAAGAGTGGTTGATGGCTAATAAACAGGTGTCAGCAAAAGGTACTATGGCTGGTGTACTGTTAATTATGAATGGACCTAAGTTCTATCGACCTGTTAATTATGAACGGACCTAAGTTCTATCGACCTTGACGATTCCTGGTAGTGATGAGTGGCGAAGCCTAGAGGACAAACTTTAAATTAGGAGTAGTTACGCAATATGACGATCTAAATGGGATTTAGGGGGAACGAAAGTTTTAATAATCTCTTATAAAATGTGTTAAATAATTAAATCTTTGTACCTTTTTTAGATATGTAATTTTACCTTAATGTTTCTTTTATATCTTTTATTTTAAAAATGTTAAGTCTTCAAATATTATATAATTGGTCCTTTTTATCTTAAAAGTCTCTGATTGGCACTATTCGTGAATCACATTTTCTGTTAAGGAAAATAACGACTTTACCTCGGCCATTCTCATTTTGGATCTGAACAACGTGAGACATAATTTTTTATTTCTCTTATTTTTAAAAAATTTTATTCTTGAATCTTGTCTAAATTAACATGTGGTCTTTTTCCTTTTTATTTCTTTCTTGTTTTTAAGGTTATGGGTTAAAGTTTACGTGTAGTTATGTTGTTTAATTAATTACCTTTTAGGTTTCAATTTATTATGCATTTTTTTGTGGTATTATAATGTAACTTATAAATTGTCAACCCCGTGGCCTGGTTCTTTTTATATTATGGTTTTTTATCAATCAGCATCCTCTAAACCATGTTGTTTAAAATTTAATAGAACAGGGAATTAAGTATAATGGTTGAAGACTATTTTCTTTGTATTAATTAGATAATTTTATTTTTGATTTTCTCTGTTCTACAGGAGATATCTTTTATTAATACCTTAAACAAATCGGTAATGTAGTAAATGTAAATGTTCTCTTTTATTATGTTTTATTATCTTTTTTATCATCTTAATCTTTTATTATGTTTTATTATCTTTTATTCGTTTAATAAATAATACAGTCCTTTTGTAACTGGTTTATGATTTAAAAATTAACATGTGGGAAACCACATGTTTTAAATAACTATCTTAACCTCATTTTATTTTGATTAATTATCTATTTACTATGCTAATTATCTACTTATGCTCTCTTTCAGTCTTGGCAAAAGATATACATTTTTCATTTTCATTTAATAAGTGTTATTGGTTACCTCTCAATGAGGCGACCAGTACACTGGTCATATTCCCTGTCGGTACTCCCAGAGCATTCAATAGTACATACTATTCTAATTGCCATTACACTAAGGGTAACACCTGAACAATATGAGTCAAACAACAGGTAAATAAAAAAAGGGTATTATTTGCACGGACCCCACTATGACTATAGTGCAGTTCCCTGGTTTGCCTATCGAATCTAAGACCGCACGAGAAGCGTGACTGCTTGACTAACACAAAATAAAGTTTTCCATCAACTCAACTGAGATATGGAATACAATATGGACAGCCTGGTTGTAGCCATCCCAAAATTAAATAGGTGTACATGACGTTCATGGCGCCATGAGAAACATTGGGATGTGTTTTTCAAAAACCTATGGTTTTGTTTATTTCCCTGATCCCCGTGCTTCCACTCTATTTTCTCCTGCAGGGGTATATTTCCCGAGATCAAATACAAACGTACACTATCCTTCAGTACTAGAACTACAAATTATAAATATACTAGAATAGATTTTTAAGATGGCTACAAAACAAATATAATTATATATATTAGCATGGTTTATCAAGTTATGTGGTTTGGTTTGATTTAATGCATTTAATTTGGGTATTAATTGGGTTTAGAAGTTTTCTCTCCTGATTATTGTCCAGACACGTGCTATTGCTTTCTCTCAGGAAGGTTGATAGTTTCGATCAGCACTTGGCTGATCTTTGTGGCTTGGTTGGTCACAGTTGTGAGGCGCATCGCCCGGAGTTGAGAAAAGGAAACTGGAGTGGCTGAAAATCGTCCTGGGGGGGAAAAGATCACTTTCAACTGTGGGAATTGAGTGAAGGGGCTTCTCTAGTCTGGTCCTGGGTGCAATTGGATTTGATCCCGATGTGCTTTGATCTATTTGGTCCGGTGTCCCAATTACTCTCGGGTCCAGTACATGTGTGTCCTGCAGTTTCTTTGTACAATGTATGACCCAGTCCATCAGATTCAAAATTACGCGTGAATGCCTTCTGTGGCATAATATAGGAGGTGGTTTCTAAGTAGTATTCTTGTCCCTGAGCTAAGGGTCCTCCTGGATCAAGTTGTTTTTTCTTCAAGCTACTCTATTTATATCGTAGTTGATGCACATTTGCCTGGTCTCTGAGCTTCCTGAGCAGCTATACTCAAGAGTTCACTCGTTTGGGGTTGGGATCATATACCACATCTACTTGGTCAGGGGCGGTCCAGTCCCCTGGTCGTGGTAAGGGCTTACCTAACAGGAGCTCACTAGGGTTTAAACCGGTGAATTAGTTCTTTCTGTTTTGGAGACAGGACAGTATTTGCTGCACTGTTTGGTCCCAGTGTTTTTAGGTGGGTGTGGAGATATATTTTTAACTCCTGGTTCCGTCGTTTAACCGGGTTTTCTCGTGGATGATAGTTTGCGTGGTCAAGTGGGTTGTCTGCCCCTTGTGGCATGACTTTGTTACGTGTCATCTGCTAGTTACCGACTAAGGACGCCCTAAGTGAGCCACTAAACACAGATTCCAAGACAAAGCGCAAGATAGTGTTGACATGGGTTTGGTTGAAACTGATTAAAATATTCATGTTTATTTTAACACTCTATGGTGGAAGACCCTCACATATAATTTTCTGTATTGTTTATGTAATGTATTGTTTCCTTTGTATCAACAGGTAATTTAAGATATAATCAGTGTTTGTGTTTACTGTTTATCTTATACGATTTGTGTACTTCACTAGGATCATGTAGAGAGTCACCTACATAATTGTAATACTAACAAATTGTTAGAAGTAGAAGGAGACTCAATTTCATAATTATCATTAAAGCAATACAGAAATACTTCACAAGTTCAAAGACTTTTACCGATATGTTAGATAGCACCCTTGGCTCGGTACCTCAGCTCCCAAAATCTGAGGTAATGCCCCTGGATGGCTGGCTGCCACAGATTCCGACCTCTGAGGTAGTGCCCTCTGCTGGCTTCCTATCACGCTCCATCGCAAGACTTACCATGACTCACTCCAAGGGGAGAGGAAGGAAGGGAGGAAAAAAGAACGAGAAGGCCATGGACGCCGGATACATGATATAATCCAAAACACTCTTCCCCCTCCACCCATAACATCCATTTGCCTACCCCTCAGTATACCCGATCCTCCCTCCATACCTCCAGCCACCCCTCATGCCCAATACAATTCCCCTCCACTGCCATCCAGTGGGGACATCTAACCTGGGACTTTGCAGAGATCCTCAAGCAAGATTTTTCTGAGGACAAAGATACGTAGTCCCCGCCCCCTCAAACACCATGTACCCAGTGACTTAGCCCATCCCATCCTTGGACCCTCAACCATAGTTACTTAACAACCCATCAACTTCCCAACACCCCGCCCCAACCAACATATCTCATACCCAACCCACAAATAGTATACTCACTATCACCCCAACAAACATAATTAACCCCATCATTATTTTCCCTTTCTATTAAATGAGAATGCTCCATCTAGTCCCACCCCCCACACCCCAGGTAGATAACAACTTTGATCAAGCACATGATCGGAAGTGTAGACCCGTATCCATTATTATGGCTGTCGGGTATCCCCATCTGGGGAACCCCTCTTATTCCAGGGTTTCCAGGATCAGTGACCCAAGGAAGTCGCTTAGTGGAACAGGATCGATACAACTTGAGAACAGATCTGTGGTGTATAGAAGTGTATCGTTTATAAAAAAAAGCCACAAGTTCAAGATCAAAACAATAAAACTGGACACTATAGTTTCAATTGATATCCTACCATACCGGCAATAGTAATGGATAAACTCACCAAGGCCCCATTCATCTGTGTATACGTCCCTAGATGGCTTCCCCCAAGGACACAACCGGTCACCGCAAACATAATATGTTGACTGACAACGCGAGGCCTGGAGGCACTTCAACAATGTATTTTCGCAAAGGATGCTGGGAAAAAGTATAACGTTTCCGGCTCGAGAAGATTGCGTGAGCAAATAAGACTCTTTTGGAATCTCCCCGACGCTGCTCGTCGCATACTCCCCGTCCACTATTACCCCTTCCCGCTCTCTTTTGTTTCTGTGCTTTCTCTTGTATGTGTAACCCCTCCTTCCCCCCTCTCTGAGCAACTAAGACCAAATAAATACTGGTAGGAGAACGGCGATAAAGACACTCTTGACAGGATAGCAACCTAGGACACATCTGCGTGTTCTAAATAATGTAAGCTCTAAATTATCCTTTGGCCTTTGGATGTTTACATTTTTTTTTGGCTTAAATATCATCTTTTATATTACGACTTCAAATTATGAAGATCATTAAGTTCGGAAAAATCTTTAATATGTTTAAAACTTTTTAACTTGCGAAATATTTAATATGCTCTTTAAATCTGGAAGACACTATAATTGTATAAAACCATCTTATTTTTATACATTATGAAATTTTTTGATAAAATATTTAGAATTTAAAGTCCTTTTGACTTATGAAATACTTAATATTTTCCAATTATGAATCCCTTTAGACTTGGGAATTGTTCGAGATGTTTGACTGTTAGAGTCCTTTTGACTTTTAATATAATTATTATGGGTAATGTTCACTAATGGGTAATTTGTATAAAAAGCCTTGTTGGTGTGGGAAATTTACGTATATGTATACGTAAATCATGGGCTTTGTTAAAAAATGAGAAGTAGGTTATATGATTATGCCGTTTATCTTTAAAGTCCTTAGACTTATGTAATACGTATTATGTGTAAACCTTGGAGTCCTTCAGACAAGTAATTTTGAGACGTTTATCTTTAAAGTCCTTTGGTTTGTGAATCATATAATATCGTCTAATGTTGATATTCTTCAGATTGTGGATATATTTGAAAGGTTTAATGGTGGGAGTCCTTTTGACTCGTATAATACTGAATTGGACCAAATAGTTAAGTCCCTTTTTGACTTGGGCAATGTTTTTGAGATACATGTATTTAACGCTTGAAGCCCTTGTAGATTTGTATATATTGGATTCTTTAAAATATCAACAGCCAACTCACCGGGTATCCAGCGTATGTGTTTTGGGAACGAGCCAAGTTTAGAAGCTGCTAACAAGAGAGTGCTGTTAGCAAGGGTTATCCGTGTGACGTTGTAATTTTAATATGAAAACTTCCATCTTTTTACCCATCGACTAGACCTATATAACGAGGAACTCATCAAATATGATTTACTACTACATACGATACTTCCACGAGAGGACCTTGTCTGGACTTGGACGCTATCACTCCAGGATGATGATATATAAACTTTATATAATTTAATGATTATTTAAAATTTAAATAATCTATTATGGGTTAGAGTGTTTTCAACACTTAGATTAATTATGTAATTGAAATCGTTCAGAGTAGACATCGGTAAATTTCTCACTAAAATATTTAATTTTTGAATGTAAATTTTTTATGAAACACTTAATGTTTTCTTTTGCTGCTTGGGTGCCAGTCTCTTTCTAATTTTTAGAGATGATAATAGGTTGCCAATTTTGATTCTTTTTATAGCTTGGCATATTTTGTTTTAATATAATTTTTATTACTCTTGTGGGTTACCAATAATTGTTTGAACTTTAAAATTTGATAATGTTTCTTTTATAAGTAATATTGTGCAGATGTATTTTCTTTGAAGAATATATTAATATAATTCAATTTTTGTTGAGTTATAAGTTTAAACTTTAACATTTACCGATTCGTTTAGTGAGAGATACAACTATTTTAATGTAATATTACTTTGTTTTATATTAGAATGTTAAATGTTAACAAGTCGGAATCTTTTCGATTACTTCAAAGGTGGTGGAAATAATAGTACCACAGAACTTAGAGCTATGTTGGGAAGTCAAACATTTGTGTAATTTATAAATATCAGAATTGACATTTAAATTTAAATTTAAATTTAAATTTAATAGTAAAATTTAAATTTTTTGGTCTGAATTCACAATGGTGATTCAGGTGTAGAGTGTGACGTCACACTACGAGCGCTGATCTTCAAAACTTTGATCTCGAAGGAAAAATAACTTCTAGTAGAGGTTTGATATATATTAAACAATCATTTCAAAACTGTTTCTGGCCAGACCTCGTTGGAACACGCTCAGATGACAGCCGCTTTAAAAAAATTCTATTATAATCTCATGCGGGTCAGCGTTTTCGTCTACCAAAAAACTTCAAAAGGATAGTCGAATAGATATAAAAGTAGATGAATGGCGCGTACACTCTTCACCATAGTTTAAGAAAAAGGTTTCCACGTAACCAGTACAGAGTGGCCAATATCGATTATGTGTGGGGGATTAATTTAGTAAATATGAGAGTTTTTAAAAAGGACAACAAAGGGTTCAACTATCTTCTAATCATTATTGACGTATTTTCAAAATACGCGTGGTACGCTATATCTCTTAAATCAACATCGGCTACAGACATCAGTTTAGGTATAGAACGGGTTTTTAAATTAAGAAGAAGATCCCCCCTATCGATTAATTCGGATAAGGGTAAGGAATTTTTAAATTCTAAATTTCGAACCTTTTTGAAACAAGCGTGAATTTATTTTTATCATTTTATATAACCCAGACATAAAGGGGGTCGTCGTAGAACGTTTAAATCGCACGCTGAAGACTAAAACGTGGTATTTTCACCACATTCAACACTCACAACTACATTGATGTGATAGAGACAAGCTAGTTACAAATTATAACTCTAGGGTTTATTCGACCATAGGAAATGCTCCAGGGTTAGTCAAGCCTATTCACGTCTTTAAATTACTATTATGGCTCTAAAAACAGTGGGCTTAAATTAAAATTGGGAAAATTTTGTTCAAGGCGGAGGATCATGTGCACATAAGTAAAGAAAAAGTTATTTTTGACAAAGGATACGAGGCTAATTCTACCCAAGAAATATTTAGCGTAGTTAAAGTAATTCCTAGACTCCCCCAACCGGTCTATTCGTTACAGGATCTCCAGGGACCCCCCATAGAGGAGCAGTTTTATAACTACGAACTAGTTCACGTTAATCTTCCAACGATTTTTCAAATAAATAAAATAGTACAGAGTAAGAAGATTAAGGGCATTCAACCTCATCTAGTCAAGTGGAAAGGATACGACAGGTTTTTTTTATCAGCATGGCACCTGCGTTGGACATTAAATAAATATGAGTCAGTTTTATGTAGCACTACCTTCGGATTCGTGTGGAGATTATTACGAAAACATTCCACTCTCTTACTATATGACAAAATTGGCACAATCCATACGACCAGAACACGACCGGTGGGAGGTGGGACTAGCCGAATTACCCTATTCCGTAGGGTTTGAGAGTCTCAAAGATAACATTTTATCCAAGAACAAAGAATTGACGGCAAACGTCGTGGTGACCCAAGTGGAACGAACGTGTTTCGTTTCCTCAACAAGATTTCTTATTCTTTAAGGAACTTTATAATAAAATTAAAAGCTTGATAAGTAATAAAGGTGATTTCGTGGGTTTAATATCTGAATTTCAATAGTATATTCTTTGCGATGAAACAATGTTAACAGAGATTAAAAAAACAAAAGGTTGTATTGAACCCCGACAGGTCACTCATAACTACACGATTTAAAAACACAATTTCATTTTCTGTGGCGAAAAGAAAATTTAAAATAGAATTTCCAGTTCGTTTCTATGTGGGCATCGGAGGCTTAGTTACGAGCATTCGAAACAGACTACCCAACATAGAGTCGCTTATTGTGGTTAATACACATCTGAGGGATTTAATGACTATAATGGCTTTAGTTCAATAGAAACAGAGTCTGTATTTGTGTACACAGATATCATAGGACCACAGTTGCTAGGCGACTCGTGTGTAAGATGGATTAGAACCATACAGTTCCCTTCCACAACCACACATCACGTATTCTTTCCTATATTCTATTTCCCCGTCGAGAAATGTAATTTTGACTACATAAGCATAGTTTTATATACAAAGTTTGGTGAGCGAGTGAATTTTCAATCGGGTCCCATGCCCCCCGTAGCGGTTTTACATTTTAGAGAAGAAACTAGATAAATAGATACGAGAGGTGGTAATTTAGCTTAGTCTTAACAATGAAGGGAGAGAGAAAACATCGGTCCCGTCTATCACGCCAGCTATAAAATACAAAGGGGTCGAGGCCTCGGATCGTTCTTGGGCGGACTATTACGATTTGTCAAACCATTGTTTGTGAGGGACGCTAAATCGGTGGGAAAACAGGCATTACAGACAGGTGCATGCATTCTGGCAGGTATAACCACAAAGGAGCCCAAAAAAAAGTGGGTGATATAGTTAAAAAGCGCGTCACTCAGGCGGCCGAGGGACGCGGCTTGTAAAGGGTAAAAGAGCGTAAATTATTTCATTCGAAGGTTGGCTCTAGAGCAAGAGGGAACAGGAGATAAAAAAAAATATATTTGACTAATTATGGAGTGTTCGAAAACACAACTTGATTTTTTTGATGAAAAAGTCATTCAAACGTTAACTAAAACAAATGAAGTGGTCAAATAAAAGACTATTAACTTTCGTGGACAGAGACGCTTCTGTCCCAGAGACGGCGAGTATCTTCATGACCTCTCTTCGATTAATTTATACCTTCGTATTCAACTCGTGAAAGGGGATGGGAAAGTCGTTGTGGCCAACAATAAAATTGAATAAGTCAACAACTTGACACATTCTTTATTTAATCAAATCACTATATCTCTCAGCGAAATACCTATTACAACCTCGATAGACAACTATGCGTACATAGCTTATTTAAACTTTAACTTATTATGGTCGAAAGGCTTCCAAGACACACCTGGTGAACGGTATGTGGTTTTTGGATACCCCTGCCACTTAAGGTGAACTCACTGCATCCACAGAGAACAATGGCTTCGCCACGAGATTATATTTGTTAAAACATCCAGTCGACTAAGTAAGACGTTTACACGCCAACATATTTAATATTTCACAAATTCTATTGGAAAATTTAACCTTGCGCGTTAAATTGATTCGCAACAAAAGAGAGTTTTTTCTGATCACAGACGTGGAGAATTTAAATATCGACGTCCAATTGAATATTTTAGAAGCCCCCTTTTTGTGAAACACGTAGAAATGTCGCCGACTATTTCACTCACTATAGAAAATACACTATTAAGAAAGCCGGCCCAATACCACCTCAATCGGGTGGACGTCAAGTCTGTGACCTAACCCAAAGGATCCATGTCTGTGAGCTTACATAATGTTATTCAAGGGGTTAACCCTAAAAATGTTTTATTCACCATGGTGTCTAACGATGCGCTTTGTGCATTTTGAACACAAATCAGTTTCAACCCATTCATAGAAACCTGGATCGTTTCGTCCTATATGTAAACGGGCTCCAAAAACATTTGCCCATTTTTGATCAATTTTGACAACGTCGGCTCATCCACACTCGCCTATGACTAATTATTTTCGGGATTGGGCATACACCACCAAAAGAGCGGACATTTAATCACGTGAGACATGTTTAATAAAGGTTACTTGATGCTGGCGTTATACTTGACCTCCGACAGTACAGGACAAAACTCGCACACCAGCCTTCAGACAGAGGGGAACGTGAGATTTGAGTTACAGTTCAAGACAGACCTTGACACCGCCATAACCTGTTTGTTTTACTTTGAGTACGAGGGGACGGTGTCGATAGATTCTAATTGGGAAATGAAAATAAATTATTAGCACCATGAATATGCATCAAATAGACACACTATTGCAGGGCAAAATTTCATTATGTAAAGGAACATATCACTTGGACAAATTACCACTATATTTCACTCGTCTCGCCTTATTTGTGTTCAATCTTAACCCTCACACTAAACCCAGATCCCACTGGGTGGGTCTATATTTTTCCAAACTTGGGGCCTATTTTGTTACATATGCCAGACGACCGAGCCTAGCGTGACTATACTCATGAATAAACACTCGATACGATGGACGTACAATAGAAAACGTCTCCAAGCCATAGTGTCCTGTGTGTGCGGACACAATTTCTGTCTGTTTGCCATTTCCAAGGCTCCCGGCTGGATCCTGAGAAGATTCACACTCCTTTTTTACGTCACCGACATGTGCAAGAACGACCGACTGGTCGTCAAGCTGTTCAAACGTCACTTCGACATCTGTCCAAGGCGTACAACCAAGGGTGTCCATACGTGTGTTCTAGCATTAGATATAAAATATATACTCGAATTTTATTCATACGACCAAGGGTGCCAATATAAAAGTGTACTCGAATTTTATTTAATCATTTGTATTCAATTATCTGAAAGATGAACATCATAATATTGGCCATTTTTAAAGTTTCATTTATCGTCAACTCAAAAAATGAGTGGGTGGTCACCGAGCTAGCAATAGTTTTCATCGACGAGAAACAATCCTCGTGCCATCATTTCAATAAAACCACCAGACTGTGCTACTCCAAATTGTATCCAATTCCAAAGCAAAATTTGGATAGAACCGTCGTACCTTTCACTTATAATAGACAAAAAGTCAATCTCTTGCCCCGTCTCACAGGGCGGACAATCATCCCTCTACGTGAGGCCTATGAATGCCCCTTTGTAGATTTGATCAACTCCAATTGTTGGTTATGTACCACTCCTTGTCACGACATCAGCCCATGCGCGTTAAAAAAATGCAAACGCCTTGGAAAGATTCATCCGATTTCACAGCGTCGAGAAATTGTATAAATTTTTCCAATCAGCGAAAACGACGACGACGATACTAGCTTTAATTGTGACGACTGTTGATTGCAGGTCATCAGTCCAGACGCAGACAGCGATAGAGAAGGTGACGTGCAGTTTTAATGTGGTGGAGGATCATCTCCCGTCCGTCGCCAAAGATCGATCCGAGAATTCATAACCGTCGTTGGCGATCATGACTTTATACCTAAACGACAAACAGAACAAACACGTAGCAGTGGGCCTCTTTCCTAACTGCAATTTTTATGCTCACGTGATGTTTTCGTCAAATTCTAAGCCTCTAATACTCACCGTTCCTCAATGGAACGTTTTTGCAAACAAATGCCGTTTTTGTCTGACTGTGGAGAACTGTGTAAGCTTTGATTCGGACATGGACGACTTTAACATAGTTGTGAAAAAAATTTTTGGTCTGTGGAAGCTACACCCGAGTGAAAAAACCTTCAGATATACTCTTCTACTGAAAAAAAATAAAAAACTCTGTACAGTCTTGCAACAATATATCACACACCATGTAAAATAGCTCAACCATCCTAATGTATCGGTATTCATAGACAATGTCTTCACCTCCAAATCGTTTGTCGACCCCTCCAATTCTATCCTATGTTTTGACTATCAATCGCTATTTGACGATCGTTCTATTTTTATGCATAACAATAATATATAGGGAAAAACTTGTATTTTTTATATAATAGTAATAATAAAATGTGAAAAAATGTGTATTTATATTTCATTTCTTGTAATATTTCCTTCCTATTTAAATGTTATATTTGTAGGAATAGTCTTTTTTAGTACCACTTTATAGAGACTATCTAAATATGACGTCATTAACAAACATAACAACCACAGTATTGGTGGATATGGTGTTTTGTGCATGGTACAACATTAATCGACGTCAGAATGAGACGTCACAGTTTTATGACGTCACTCACTCTACGTAAGACATCTAAATATGACATTATTAACAAACAAAACAACCACAGTATTGGTGGATATGGTGTTTCGTGCATGGTACAACATTAATCGACTTCAGAATGAGACGTCACAGTTTTATGACGTCACTCACTCTAAGTAAGACATCTAAATATGACATCATTAACAAACATAACAACCACAGTATTGGTGGATATAGTGTTTCGTGCACACTACTCGACGTCAGAATGAGACGTCACAGTTTTATGACGTCACACTCTTGTGACGTCATTGTCATACGTCACAAACATTATTTAAATACCTGTAACATAACTAAACTCCGTCCCATCTTGGCACTTCTGGAACAAAGTGTGCTCGTGGTTCTCGTGGTGCTCGTGTCATCGTGTGCTACTGGTGTGCGTTGTGCGAAGATGGTGAAGTGCGATGATCGCTCTGCTTGGCATGCACGTACCTTACAAAACTGTTGCCTTCATTTCTAATACAAGCCACATTCACCCAAAGTTACTTTCACTTTGTGAATGTCCTCATCTTTTCCAGCTAATGTTCACCTGTTTGATTAAATAATCACATACATTCTGTACAATTAAATTACTTAAACTTGCAGATAGTCCAAACGGGTATTAAAACGTGTTGCACTTCTATTATAATAAGTTATTTGACTCTGGCAGGTTTAGATCAGCGAGAGCAGTGTTGGAGTTATTGCCGGCTGCTTTAAAAATTGTATTTAACAATATTATTTTCCATCCTCACTCTAAAATAATTTACTTTAATTATTCCTCTCTAGCTATAACGTCTTAAATATTCGTAGATACTATTGTTTCATTAAACATGTTTTTAAAGTGTGTTGCTTCCTTGAATTTGAATCGAGAGGCCTAGATTCAAGTTTAAAAGATAAATACTAATACATACAAAATATATTAATCATATCAATAAAAATTGTGTATATACAATTAACCTGTTAATTATTTAGTATACTGTTCATTTATGGGCTCATTTATTTCTCGCCTCCTTTCATGAACACATTCTTTGTTTCATTCGGAATTAACTTTCATTTGCTATCATTCACATCGTACAATCGTGTCTCTTAACAGAGGAACGAAAGTTAAATGGTTAAGGTGCTGTTAATGGTGCTGCTATCTTTCTAAAATTAAAGTAAGCATTTCCATATAATTACAAGGTTAATCTTAGGTTTGTGTTCATTATTATGAGCATTGTTAATAGGTTTTTAAATGTCCCAATAAAAACAAATCATTATATTTATTTAAAGAGTACGAATGTATATTCTTACAATTTTCTAAGTGAATCTTTGTAACGTTAATTAATTATTTGTGCAACACCTTAAGATACATTTAGTATCTTATAATACATTTTATATTATTTTTATGGCCTTTAAAAGCTCTATTTTATAGCTAAAAACGTTAACTTTGAGGTTAACTTAAAAACAAACATAATAAGAATGATTAAATATATTTAATCATATCGTCAATATGTAATAATGAAGCTTTAAAGTGAATGAGGTAGCGAGGAAATATTGAAATGGTGTAACCTTCCCTTGGTTGGCAAGCCTGAGAGGGGTTGGTTGAGTGGTTTACGAGTTCCGAGGAAGGAACGGAAGGGGGTCTGGTTGCTATGGAAACAGTATGGGAATTCGACAAGAAAGCGGTGCGAGAGAGAGGAAGTATATGGCGCAGCTGAATTGGGAAGACACAAAAGTAGCGATGTAGAATTGGAATGTTGCCCCACTTGTCAGGAACCAGTTGGGCTATATGTACCACAGGAACAACACAATACTACAGTAATGATTGTTAATTGGAGTACCATTTATGCATAGGGATGATTTTTTTTATATCGTTGAATCCCAAGGGACGGAAAAGTATTTGGAGTAACTTTTATTATAATATTGAAATACCTATTACTATATTTGGTGTACAGCATAACAGGGTATTACAGCGTTTGATACACTTTTACACCCAACCACCAAGCGTTATAGTTTATAAGTTTAGCGTGAGAAAAGAAATGATTTATTGTAGCGAATTTGATGATGTTTCTGATGTTAACGTATTCAGGATAAATTAAACTAGACTACAAAAGTTAAAACTTATAGCAAGTAGTGAAGTGTTCGTGCTACGGAATCAACACGTAATGTCATATTTTCCAGGTTGTTTGTATTTAATGAAGACAAAGTTTAATTTTATTAATATATACATATACATATACATAGGCTATTACATACATATGTATATATACTTAGTTTAGTATATACATATATATATTTATATGTATATACACATATATACATACATACATAAATACTTAGTTTAGATATCCACACAATTTGCTGCCTGTTAAGGGCCCTTCCTACTTCAAGGGAAATAATACCACAATGCATTATTTTTGGGGGGAATGGCAGTTTTAAATTAGCAAAAATACAGGACGGGGTTTTGCAAAATTCAAAATTTCTATACGTTGGTATAAATCCTTGAAATTTCAAGTGATGGCTTCTTTCTAGAATTGGGTGAGTTTTTCCCCAGAGTTTTTCAAATTTCATTCCTTAATGGGCAGGAGAGGAGAGAAAGAGGTGGTAGATCTTATTTCTTCCAATCTAGATGAAATCTGATAAATAAAAAAACTGTCGTAAAGTACGAATATGGCAATAATTTGTGTACGGAATCCACTCGATGGGTGCTGAAGGAGAAACCACTCCCCTAATGTTTAGTGTGGTAGAACACTGAATTCGGGCAGGCAAGTATAGGGAACACTCCAAATAATTATATAAGTCTGGAAATTTAACTTTGGGACAAAACTGGGGGAGTGGGGTGATGGAGGTACAAAGAAAGAGGAAAAAAGACTTTTAGATTAGGTAGGAATTTAGAATTTTCCAGTATTGCAGAAGGATCACTTAAAATAACCAAATGTAGGTTATGTATTTAATATTATTAAGTGAGGGCTGGTGAATTGGGAGTTTCAAAACTTCAAAAGTTTAAAGAACAAACTTTTTCTGGGTGTGGTAGAAGATTAAAATTTGTCAGCTCCATAAGGCCCCCCCACGCACCCCCNCACCCCCCCCCAAAAAAATAGCTATATAGATTTGAACATGTTTGAAATTCAAAATAAAGTACAGGAAAACGAGGACTGGAAGGAGTGCTCAGTAAATTTACAAAAATATTAGGGGAAAAAAATAATATATTTTTATTAAATAGAAATTTGAAATTTTTAGTAAATAAAAACCAGAATATTAATAAAATTTAAAAGGTGTAGCCGGCAAAATGTTTTGGTTAGACATTTCACAAACTAGTATTAACAACAACATATCGGTGTAATTTTAAAAAATATATATAGTTAAATGGCAAAGGGACCATTGCAGAAACCCATAAAAATGGAATGTTTGGAATTTAAAAATAGAGATCCGAGAAATTGGGAGTTGCAAGTGGCTCAAATTTACTAAAATATTACAAACAAACCTTCTCTATATGATAAAAAAAGTATTAGAAGTCGAGAAATCTAAAAAAAAACACGAATAAGCAGACGAAAATCCTAACCATAAACACAAAAGCCATAGCTCATCTTAAATTGCGTCTATAAGCGTTACACATGGCTCGGTGGTAAAAACGTATGAAACCATGATGCTCATTTATTCCATATGTTTTTGTAACACTGTCTATTATTTTATTTATTCTTTTTGGTGAAATATAATGGGTTTTTTCCCCCAACATAATTTTGTAACAATGTATATTACTTCGTTTTACTTATCTTATCGTGCCTAGGTAAATAAATCATTGTCAATATTAATTTCTACATTAAGTTTAGGGATGGGTAATATTTGGTCTAAATGGTTTAATACATTTTAATTTATTGAATGCCATAATTGGTTTGGAGTTTCCAGAACTAGCTCAGGTGTGTATCAAACAGTCGGAAGTTGGATATGGAATGCCCTAACTGGAGATAGTTTTGATGCATTTTTCCCGTGTGAATAACGAGTCAATCAGCCAGTAATGAGATGAAAGAGCGAGAAAGTATGTGCGGTGCACCGTACCATTCAGTTCATTTCAAAAGTTAAAGACGTATGCGCTTTTTTTGAAAAGGAAAAATCAAATTAAAAAATCAACGAAGGCATATGATTTGATTGAATTTATTTTTATTTTAGGACATGATCATTCCCTTCACTGAATGAGAAAAGGCTATTAAAAAGTCGAAACTTTGTATCTAGGTCAACTATTTTGACAAGATGTAAAAAGCTATATTGTATTTATTTTATAGTAATATCCTAATAATTCATAAAGTAGATCAAACTATAAAATTTATCATCAACACATTTTTCTATATGAGTCCTTAATTATGTTTTTAGTTCAATCATAATTTTTTGTTCTTGATCAATCAAGAACATTATAGTAAACTTAAACAGTGAGAGCAAAGTATTTTGGTCTTAAATTAACTTGATTAAAAGTCAGTTTGCCAAAAAAATAACTATTTCCCAAAAATTTGTTGGTCCAGTTTAATTAAGCCTACAATTACCATAAAGAATATTATGTAGCTTAAATTAATAAAACCTAAATTCATTTGGCGTAAGATTAATTTCAAATATGGATTTTAAGCATATTTACATTCACCAAAAGGCAGTTGACCTACATTAATTTCTTAGCGTTATTTATTTTATGTGTAAAATCACAAAAAGTCACACAGCCAAAGTAAGTTGACTTATTTAACTCAATTTCAAAACAAATAGGCTAGTAGTTTTGGCTACCCTCATAGGTGTGTGTCTGCACTGTGCCTTACTACTCGTCCGAGTTCTTCTCAGGCTAAAAATATTGGAAAAGGGGGGAAAAAAGGTAAATCTTAGAGGAAATGTACCTGCATTTTCATGTGGAGAAGGTGGGATACAATTTTGTAAAAAAAACAACACCTTATCACACCGAGATAGGTTTTGAACCCTGACTCCTTATTACCGACAGACCAGACTAGACGAAACAGATTTTTCCCCCCAAGTGGCTACTGTTGGGGATTTCAGCCCCTTCTAAATACTCTTTTCCCCCTACCACCCTTCATGCACTCAAACACATATACCATATAAATAAGTGCTATCTGTGGAGTAACAGAAAAAAAGTTGAATATTTATTATAATGAAGTTTTAAATATAGTTAAAATCCAAGCAAAGACTAAAAAATTGAAATTAATACTTTTATATTAACACACCACGCACATCTAACAATAACAAGTTTGCATTAGTAGAATGTAGAATATGCTACTACAAATAAAATATTATAGGACCCCTACACGATCAGTCAGTCAGTCAGTCAGTCCTAAGATTGACAGTCTGACTGTTATAGTAATAGATGGGTCTGGCCGCAAATTCCTTATCCGTAAGTCCTTACTACTTATCACTTCGTAGAGGTTGGAAGTAGTGTGTTGGACCGTTAAAAACAGGATTTGATAGGCTAGATCTTATCACGTGACGACGCCCCCTCGCTCTCTGATTGGCTTTTGGATTTCACCCTCCCACCGATCCCTTCCCTCTCTAGCTGACCCCCTTTCCAGTGTTTCAAACGGGTTGGTTTCTGTTAAAACTGGTTTGTTCCTGTCCCTTATGTGTGCTCATTTGTTTTTTATGGGTGCTCATTAGTTTTTTAAGTGTGCTCATTGGTTTTTATGTCTGCGTAGGACTCGGACGGGCATTTGAGTTTAATTTTGGGAGTTTTTTTTATTGGTGTGGGATTTATTTATTTTTTTGTCATAGGATTGGGACAGGGCGTTGTAGTTTATTGGTGTGGAAGTTTATTTTATTTATTTTCATAGGATTGGGACGTGCGTTGGAGTTTATTTTTTGGCGTGCAGTCCACGGCGTCGGGCACTCCTCCCGCGGCATCGCTAGTGATGGTGCGGCATGAACCTCTCTCGGCGGCCGCTTAGCGTAGAGTGCGAGCAACCTGGAATGGGTCCTTCTCACAAGACTGTTGTAATCCTTTCACTTTACCCCCATTCCTCTATCATCCCTACTCGCAATTTCTATATGTCAAATACACCCGGGGTGGCGGAAAGTGACAATGAATCCTTGGCTAGAGCTGTTGTGGGTAGCAATGACCCTTTTGAAGAGTCACTAACCGCCACACTCAAGTACTTTGAAATATAGGGTCGTATCCCCCTGAAAGCCCCAGGTTCAGATGTGCTTTCTAATGCTCATTCGGGGTCTACTTTTTTGTAAACCATCCTTATTAAAGTACCTTGTTGTTTTTCAGCGTTTGCCATGTACCATAACGTGGTTTCGAAACTTTATATCTTTGTCCAAATGAGAGACAGAATAATAAAATTAGTGGTTGCACAGGAATTTGCCATCATTTGAGTCGGGCTGTAATTTTAAAACATACAGTTAGTTTAAGAATTAAATAGCCAAAGTATTATTTATGATTTTAGTGATATTACTCCGGCTAGATTTCATTCACACCTGAACACGTGAATCGAACCTTCCAACGCTATCTGGATGTATTTGGACTAATGAGATAATGACTAATAAAAGTAGTAGTTGTACAGGAATGTACCATCATTTGCGTTGGGTTGAAATGTGAAAACATACAGGTAGTTTAAGAATAAAATAGCCAACGATATATTTGATGCTTTTAGCGATGATCACTCAGGATAGATATCATTATCACCTCAACAAAGGAATCGAACCATTCAACACTATCTGGATATATTTGGCCAAAAAATTATTAGTTGTAGGGATGCACCATCATTTTCGTCAGTTTGAAAGATGTGTAATAAGCGTTTGTTGCTATAGTAGAGACTCGAAACCCTACCTCATCCCATCACAGGGCTTGATGTGTATTATCATTTGTGCTGGGTTGAAATGTGAAAATAAGTCTAGTATAAATCTTCCTACAAAGATGTAAATTAAAAACATATACATAGATATTGTTTGTTATATTATATTTTAGCAACGGTTTAGCTTACGAGAAGGCTTATGCCTTAATTGTCACCATGAAAATTAAAGACAATAATAATAAAATTCATATTATTTGGTCAAAATTTTGTAATGGTATCTATATTAGAAATGCTGAATCAAAAGAAAAATACAAATAATAACGTTTTGTGTATTATTAAATGTCATTATATGGGGGAGTGGGGAAATACAGCCCGGTGCTAGCCATATCTAATGTATGCTAGAACGGTCATACTTCCGGGACTTGAAGCCACTGTCAAACTGTGGTCTGTAAATAATGTGGGAGTTGGTTGACACACCAAACATGTTTTGATAACCATAAACGTCCTGGTTTTTGTATAGGTCAAATGTCGATCTGTGATGTATAAAATGTTTGCGAGGTTTGTGGACAATCTCCTAGTTTGGAATGATCATATTTTTCACACAGGTGCTATGAGATATTTTGGATTGTATGCGAGAACCACCGTCCCTTTGGTCATTTCTGCTACATGAAGCAAACCCCATCCAACCCGTAACTGGAAAATTGCAGTTTCATGTTTGTATTCTATGATTTTTAATGCAGACAAGAAACGCTTCTTCAAGGTACGGCCAGCACGTAATTGCTGTGTCGTGCAGACGTTTTGCAAGGCCTGCATTCATATAAATGTAAATGGCCATCATTGCACCGATCGTGGGTGCGATAGGACTCGCTTATTCAAGGGTGATGCCACTATGGCCAATTTTTTGTATTTATCGAGCAAGTTAAAATAACAAAATTTAAGGACATCACTCTCCTAGGCCATAATGAAAAGGGTTATAATAGAAATTTTATTTTAAAATACATGATGGAGGTAAAAAAATGACCACCACAGCTCATAATGAAGGGTGGGAAAATCATGTCCATGCGTTACTCCCCACTCCAATATATTGTCTCGCTGAAATTTTTCTCGATGACGTTGTCCAAGATGCCCAAGACTTTCGTCTTGAATGAGACATTGACCAAAGCACATTTCCCCATTTTTTCAATAAAAAAGGAAACGTGGGATATAGGGGTCCTTTACCGCAAAAGGACGACTATGGCTTCGGTAAGATATTGGTTGAGGGAAAGGAGCACTTTGAGAAGTGATATGACGCGCTAATAAAAGAAAACTATGTCTTTGAACTTAATCGCGATTTGGAATTGTATTGAGTGAAAGATATATATATATATCCTACGGAAGGCCTGCCTAATGTTTAGAGATATGCTTATAGAAAAAGCAAAGGTGGGTCCTTTCAGAGAATTGTGTACGATCGCAGGGAGGCCATGTTTTTTTACTTCCGAAGTCATCTTAAGGAGAATACCATTGGTATAATCCCTTACGGTGGCTAGCTGGTGTGTAGACCAAAAGTCGTACATCGCTGTACATCAACGTGGTTTCTTTATTCTTCATGCGGGAAACGACCGTGTTGAATATGTATTAGAATGATGTGTAGGCGGCGTTGTTAAAGCTGGAAATACCAACACCGTCTTTAAATTCTGGGGGTGTTATTGGCACGGGTGACCCCTCTGTTATCCTGATAGGACCACCCCTATCTATAACGGCCCCCACGAGATCGTGGAGACGCACTTTGAAGCGACAATGGCTTGCACGGACAATTTTAAGAATACCAGCTACACGTTCATAAAGATGTCGGAGTGTGCGTTTAATGCGATGAAACGAACAGACAAGGACTTGAAACAATTTGTACTCCAGCACGAGGTGTACAGAAAGGAGCCCCTCAGTCCCAGGGACGTATTCTTTGGTGGGCGTACATATCGTTTTAAACTCTTCTACGAAGCAGACCTTTCTTGTGGAGAGAAAATCAAGTACTTGGATATGTGTTCATTGTATCCTTACGTTTGCAAGTACAAAAAATATCCCCTCGGGCACCACAAAATTCACTTGGAACCAAATTGTTCGTCTATATATCAAGTAGAAGGCTTTAAAGGATTAGGAATTGAGAAGGCTGAATTAGAGTAAGTGAAGCCGCATTTTCGTGGAGGGATAGTGGAAAACAATTTAGGAAAAACCACTCCCAGTTCACCCGACAGAGATTCGAACCTCGATCTCCCCGTCCTCAGCAGTCGAGCTCAACACGACTAGTGCGTTAGCCAACTACGCCACCGAGGCGGGTCGTTTAGTTGTTATTGATTTAATTGTATTTTAATCAGTGTATGTGAGGTTTTATTTTAAATAATCAAAACATTGAATATTCCATGGGTATTTTCATTCGTGTTTAATCAGCAACCCACTCCAGTATCCTTAAAAGAATTCGCGGTTCACACGATGACGTGTGAATGGCCCATGACCCTCCAAGGTCGCGAACGCTTCGTTACAATATAATGAAAGTAGTGATAATTGTCTTTACATATAAATATTTAATAGCACAAATTCATAGTTTAAACATTTATATGTATATAAAATTTTCACCACTTTCATTATATCACTATTTATATTTTTAAATTTGAATAGCCATTGAAGCAGATCTTGAATGTAACACAGCTGACCTCGTATTTTCTCTGATACTTATAACAGTAATATTTTAAAGTGTCAAACAAATTGTGATAATCCCACGAAACAACATATATCAGTGCCTATAGTTTAATATAAATACTTTTTGTTTAAAATGTTTCCAATTATTCGTGTAAAACTTAAATATTTATAACATTATAGTAGATGGTCCAACCCTTTGTCATACCATATGGAGATAGTAGTCTAATGTATCCACCACTTACCCTACTTTTTTTCATATTTATGTATTGTCCAATTGTGGATTTTACCCCGTGACATTATCCCCCTCAAGTGATATAGTGGTTAATAACCTTATGGCTTCAGCTTGGCGGGAAGGTTTTGACGTGATAAGACATGACTGACTTAACCATGACGTCTGGTACTTTCACCCTTAAAGTTTTGCGACGAGTGCAGGCTATCCCCCGTGACGCCATCCCCCACCCTCCTCACAGGGTCCAAAATTAGTGGAAAGTTATCGACACTATGGAACACAATTTATTACGTCATGAGGGCATATTTTTAATGATCGGTTTGTGACAGTTTGTTATCCCTAGACTTCGGGGGATAACTGGTTTACGTCTAGAGGTCAATTGTCCGGGTGAGGTTGGTGGTCAGACACCGGTCTCGTGGGTCTTGTGGTTGGGAGTAGGAAAGGGAGATGAGGGAGAAAACGTAGGCTGGCTGGGGGATGGCTATGGTGTGAAGATGGTAGCCCTCTGGGCTCAAAGGAGAAATAATAGTTGTTGGGGGTCGGGTGGTTGGTGAGGTGGGAAGACGAGGAGAGGAAGGCGAGAACTTAGGAGTAGGGACTCTAATGAGTGTTGAGTTGGAGTTGGGACGTTCGGGGGGTCCTACTGTTGATTCTAGGTCATTATAAGTTGGGCCCTTGGGTAGAGTATTGCTTTTTCACCGACGTCTTCTCTAGAGTCTTGTGTCAGTGAGCCTTGCTGGAGTAGCGGGTGTAGTCCATCCTATGAAATCACCGGGAAAAGGAGAGTTGGACGAAAAATACAAGTGGTTGGGAAGGGGAAAAGGTCAGAAGAAGGAGTCCCGGCAACGTGTGTCGTGGTGGGACTAAAGGAGGTGCTGGCAACGTATGTCACGGTGGGACAGATGGAGATCCCGGCAATGTGAGTCGTGGTGGGACAGGTGAAAGTACCTGCAACGTGAGTCGCAGTGGGACGGGAGGAGATAAAATCTGAGCAGAAGCAGATTAGCATGCTATAATACTCTCTGAAGGGGAACATGAGGGCAAATTCCAACACATACCAACCAATTGGTCAAACAGTGTGGTTTTAGGGAAATTAACTCTAACGGATTTTCGTAGTTCCCAAGCACCTAGATAAGAAGATTGATGGCACTGTCGTAGAAACTAAAAAATAAGGAAAGCAACTTAAGTTATGTTAGAAGATGACTCCAATGTGCAACAAAGTTTTCGTCAAAAGATTATATATCAAATATTAATAACACATACTATAACAGTAAACTAGTCAATAAATGGTACGGAACTCTGCTAGAACTTTTTCGCTTTATTGTTTAGAAATGGAAATTATTACTCGAAATTCGTATTATAATATACACTAGCAAACCCGAGAACAAATTGCGCTAGACACGCGTAAAATATTTTTTATTCGTGGTTTTAAATTTCATAATTTTAGTTTTTAAAGAATAACGTCATCAATTGTATATTTGGACCAATAAAATATATCGATATTGTGTCCCCGAGGGCCAACATTTCGTATTAAAATTTTGACTTCCTGTTAAAATTTTCGTCATTCTACTAGGGTTTTCGTATTGCTATTACATTTCTTTTTTGTAAATTTTGACCAATAAAATATGTAATTATTGACTGTTGAGTCTAAAATTAGAATTTAAGAAAATTGAATTTTCTCTTTTCATTCTCTAGTAGACTGCTATTAATTTTAGGTTTAAACAGACACACAGACAGATGTCGTTGCAAAAAACACTCTTTAGGATTCGGGGGGTCATTAAACGTTGACATCCATCAACATCCCGGGATAGATATTTTTTACGGGCGTAATATTTTACCTTAAAGCGTTGGCAAAGTTTGAAGAAAAATATATTTGTGTATAGCTTGAAATCTTTTGGTTTTTATAAAAATATATTTCAAGTAAAAGATTTTTATTATAAATAGATCCACATGTATGCAATGATAAGTAATTTCATATCTCAAAGACTTACGGAGATAAAATTAAAAAATAGAATTTACGCATCAGACCGGAACCCTTAAAAAGCCGATTTTGATAAAATCAATTTTTCTCTTTCCGCCCTCAAGCAAACTGCCCTTAGTTTTAGGGTCGGATATCCAATTTCAAAAATTCTTTGGGGTAAGCCTATGAAAACCCTATATACAAAGTTTTAGCCCAATCGGGAAAATAGTTTAGGCTTTATCACGAGGTACAGACTGACAGATAGTTGGAAAGAGAGACAGACGGCATTTCAAATACCACTTTTTAGGGTTCGGGTGAGTCATGAGACGTTGACATCCATAAACATTTCGGGTTAGATTTTTTTTACGGTCGAAAGACTTTACCTGTAGTGTTCGAAATGTTTAATATATATATATATATATATTTGCGTATAGCTTGAAAGTTATTGGTTTTATAAAAATATGTTTCGAATAAAATATGTGTATTATAAATAGATCTACATATTTGCGATGCTAAGTAATTTAATATCGCAAATACAGTCAACTCTCGATTCTACGACCTTTCACAGTTCCCTGGAAAAGGGTCATTATTTCGAAGGGGTCGTTATTGGAATTTTAACAGATTTTGTTCCACCCCTAACCTTCATACGAAAAATTTGCATTTTTTAAACAACACGTGAAAAAGTAAATAAAATAAAACCTACCTATTTATTGAAGAAGTCCATTATGGAGGCCTGCTTCTTCTTAGCGCCAGTTTTCTCGACAAAGTCTTTCAAATTATAGAACTGGGACTACAGATCTTCACTAGCTCCCTGGCGCTTAAGTGCTCTTGAGTAGACGTCCCCAGCTCTCAGAACATCTTTCATCGTGGGGATGTCTTCAGGCTCTTCTTCCATTTCTTCCTCCCTCTCTTCATCGCTGGACTCCTGCTGGTCCCTGATTATATCAGCGTCGTCGAGAGTGCCCCAAACTGTGATGTCATCGTCTGCTGCTATGTACTCCTCATATGTGCAGTCTGGGGCTAATCTCTGCCACGTTTCTTCATCGCACGGCCGAGTGAAAGTCAGGGGGGCAAACGAAGGTGCTGTTGATGGGCCAGGCCACGGTTTCATGCAAGGGCCTACCTGCGGTTCTGTGGAGGGGCCTGGCTGGGAATTGGCGTCCACTGGTGGTGGGTCTTTTGGGTCCTCGGCGCTGGCAGTGGTGGGAAGCACATGGACGGCAACCTCTTCGTCAACTGGTAAAACAAAGTGGGCGTGTCGGAAGCAGTTGGTGATCACCGCTGGTCTCACGCCCCTCCAACTGGCGACGATTCCTTCCATGGCCCTGAACACATCCCACGTTTTGACCGCCTTGCCCATGTCGAGATTCCATACCATTCTCCGCACAAGCATTTCACGGAACTTAAACTTCACTTGCTGGATTATTCCCTGGTCCAGGGGCTGAAGCATGCTGGTGGTGTTCTTTAGCAGAAACACCAGCTCGATGTTCCTGAGTTTGTCGAGAGCAGGATGTGCGGGGCAATTGTTGACAAAGAGCACGACTTTTCTATTTGCGGCGTCCATCTTCGAATCAAAACCTTGAATCCACCTCGTGAACACCCCCGAGGTCATCCATGCCTTCGCATTAGAATCATAGTCACAAGGCAGGATGTTGCCCTTGAAACCGCGGGGGTTCTTGAACTTCCCGATCGCGAGGGGCTTCATATTATGGCTGCCGTCCATGTTGCAGCACAGAGGGACGGTGAGGCGCTCCTTGCTCCTCTTCGCACCTTTGCACTTATCCCCTTTCACAGCAAGCGTTCGATCTGGCATGAGGTTGTAGAACATCTCCAGCTCGTCCGCATTGTATACATCTTGAGGCTGATAGCGCCTAAGGATGTTTCGGAGCAAGGGTATCCAATCCCTCACTGGTGTTGGGTCCACCGATGCACTTTCACCGACGACCTTGTGGCTGGCTATTCTGTGACGCACTTTGAAACGCTCTACCCACCCACTTGAACACTTAAAGTTTTTTATACCCAACCTCAGGGCAAATTCATCGGCCTTCCTCTGCATAATCGGTCCGTTTATAGGCACGTTTTGCGCTCTATTCTGACTGAACCACTCCAGCATAGCCTGCTCCAGATTTGCGTGCGTCGAACCTTTCAAATATTTGGCCTTTATATTGTGGCCTTCCTTCTGCATTGCATTCACAATTTCTTCTCTCATTTTGAGAATAGTGAAAAGTGTCGACTTCGGGATGCCATGCCGCCGCACAATCTCCGTCTTTGTAACCTTCTTCTCATATACTTCCTGGATGATCTCGTACTTCTTCATGAGCGTCAAGAAGGTCCTCCTTTCACTAATTTCGTCAAAATTATAAGTTCGTATCAAATTTAAAAAAATAGCGTGGGTCATCAAAAATCGTTTACAAAATCTAACCAAAAACGTAACCAAATCAAAATAACAATGTTAAACAATAGCATGGGTCGTCAAAAATTGTTCACAAAATCAAACCAAAATAGTAACCAAATCGAGAATCGAAATAACAATGGCAAAAGCAAGCGTGGCGCGTGATGTAGCGGCAGTCGCGCGCGGGGAAACATTGTCTTGCTTGTGGGAGGGGGTGGACAGAGTCAAGTGCTATTGGCTGGCATTGATAAGGTGGTGTCTATTTTTATACCTGACCCACCCCAGTTACTAGTAATACAGCGCTCACAAAGATAATTGCAACGCAGCGACCTAAATAAATGCAACAAACACATTTTACAGCCGATTTCCTTAAACTTTTCAACCTTTTTTCCCACATTTTTCACGGTTCCCCAAAAAAGTGTCGTTACTTCGAGAGCGACGCTATTCCCGGGGTCGTAGAATTGAGAGTTGACTGTAGTTTCGGAGGTATAATAAAAAATTAGAATTTACGCTCAGACCGGTGCCCTTAAAGTAATTTTGCCGAAATATTGAGAGTAGCCATTTTGTTTAGAACGTTTAGAAATTAAATTTAATCAAAATCGTTAGAACCGATTTTATTAAAATCAAATTTTTCTCTTTTTGCCCTTCAGTAAACTACTCTTAATTTTAGGGTTAGATATCCAATTCCAAAACCCCTCAGTGAACCCTATGAAAACCCTAAATACCAAGTTATAGCCCGATCGGTAAAATAGTTTAGGCTCTATTCGGGGGTACAGACGTAAATTCAAAAAACACTTTTTCGGATTTGGGGGGTCATGAAACGTCGAGATTCATTAAAATCTTGAGTTCTATCTTTTTTGACGATACCAAAACTTTCTTTACCTGTAAAATAGCTATAAAGTGAAAAATAGATGTAAAAACCTATAAGGTGATAAAATTATAATGAGACAATTTATATAGGTAAATAAATAACCAAACCACTGTTTGAAAATGAATGTTATTTAATCCAACATAACAACAGTATGCAGAGAAAAATATTAAATGTAAGATTTATTAAGAGTGATGTATAACATTATTCAAAGTTTGGAAAGGATAAATATATAAGTTATGTAAAAATTGAAGTTGACAATATTAGTTACAACAAAGTAATGAAAGTTTGTAATAAAAATTGGACATTCCTTATCTGTTATAAATTTTGATCCCTGATTTTTACCAGATAAGGAATGTCCCATTTTTATTACAAACTTTCATTACTTTGTTATAACTAATACTGTCAACTTCAATTTTTACATAACTAACTTATTTATCCTTTCCAATTTTGGAATAATGTCTTTTCAATTATATTCCAGATGTACATAGTCAATTATATTTTCAACCTAACCACTGTTGAATGCTCTAATTATGTCTTGTTGTTACTAATGTGTTTTTGTGTTATTTAAAAATCACCTTTAACAGTTGTTATTCTTATAAACTCTTTATCTTTCTTAAACACCTAGTGTCATTAAATAATTAAACCTTATTCATCACTCTTAATCAATCTTGTATTTAATCATTTTATCTTCTATACTATTGTTATGTTACATTAAATTACATTCATTTTTCGACAGTTGTTTAGTTATTTTTTACTTGTAGAAATTGTTTCATGTTAAGTGTATCACCTTTTAGGTTTTTACTTCTATTTTCTGACTAGTTTACTGTTATAATATCTATCTATTAATTTTTTATTTAATCTTTTGATGAAAAGTTTGTTGAACATTGGAGTCATCTTTTAATACAACTAAAGTTTATTTCCTTATTTTTAGTATTTTAATCTCTCCTTACTAAAATGTACTAAGAATTGTATTAAAACTGTTGTAGAAAGACTGCGCCAGCTTCCGGAATTGGTACTTAATGGTAGGCATCTCCAGAACCGAGTACAGAGTCACATTGGGAACGTACCGGGGTGCGTTTACAATGATCCTCAGACACCTGCACTGGAGTGCCTGCATCCTCCTCATATACGTGTCCGCCAGGTGGCCCCAAGAATGACACGGATAGTCGAGGATCGGTCTGAATAACTGCTTGTACAGCGTCAGACTATTCCTGGTGGACAGGGTGCTACGCCTGTTAAACAGTGGGGTTAGGATCCTCGGCCTGAGTAACTGCTTGTACAGTGTCAGACTATTCCTGGTGGACAGGGTGCTACGCCTGTTAAACAGTGGGGTTAGGATCCTCGGCCTGAGTAACTGCTTGTACAGTGTCAGACTATTCCTGGTGGACAGGGCGCTACGCCTGTTAAACAGTGGGGTTAGGATCCTCGGCCTGAGTAACTGCTTGTACAGTGTCAGACTATTCCTTGTGGACAGGGTGCTACGCCTGTTAAACAGTGGGGTTAGGATCCTCGGCCTGAGTAACTGCTTGTACAGTGTCAGACTATTCCTTGTGGACAGGGTGCTACGCCTGTTAAACAGTGGGGTTAGGATCCTCGGCCTGAGTAACTGCTTGTACAGTGTCAGACTATTCCTTGTGGACAGGGTGCTACGCCTGTTAAACAGTGGGGTTAGGATCCTCGGCCTGAGTAACTGCTTGTACAGTGTCAGACTATTCCTTGTGGACAGGGTGCTACGCCTGTTAAACAGTGGGGTTAGGATCCTCGGCCTGAGTAACTGCTTGTACAGTGTCAGACTATTCCTTGTGGACAGGGTGCTACGCCTGTTAAACAGTGGGGTTAGGATCCTCGGCCTGAGTAACTGCTTGTACAGTGTCAGACTATTCCTTGTGGACAGGGTGCTACGCCTGTTAAACAGTGGGGTTAGGATCCTCGGCCTGAGTAACTGCTTGTACAGTGTCAGACTATTCCTTGTGGACAGGGTGCTACGCCTGTTAAACAGTGGGGTTAGGATCCTCGGCCTGAGTAACTGCTTGTACAGTGTCAGACTATTCCTTGTGGACAGGGTGCTACGCCTGTTAAACAGTGGGGTTAGGATCCTCGGCCTGAGTAACTGCTTGTACAGTGTCAGACTATTCCTTGTGGACAGGGTGCTACGCCTGTTAAACAGTGGGGTTAGGATCCTCGGCCTGAGTAACTGCTTGTACAGTGTCAGACTATTCCTTGTGGACAGGGTGCTACGCCTGTTAAACAGTGGGGTTAGGATCCTCGGCCTGAGTAACTGCTTGTACAGTGTCAGACTATTCCTTGTGGACAGGGTGCTACGCCTGTTAAACAGTGGGGTTAGGATCCTCAGTGAAAAGTCCCCGTGTTTTATACCCTCCACTGCTGTCTGGCCTTGTCCATTGAGAGAGAAGTGAAACTTCCCATTGTAGCGTACGAAAGGGAGATAAAGTGGCCGCGACGTGGGCTAATAGAATAGGGAGGAGAATATTCACTAGCGTGGAGTAAAGATTGAGAAGTACAGGCAGTAGAAAGGGTGTTTGGCGTGGTCTGTGCGACTGTGGAGAAAAGGCGTAGGGGCCGAAAAATGAGGCAAAACAAGCTTCGCATGGGTTTCCCTGACGTCATGGGTTTAATGATCGGTGACACCAACTTGGCAGGAAGTTTTAACGCGATGAAAATGTTTTCCCTGCTGACGTTCCTCGCGTTGGTTTGGGCGTGGATGACGTAGCCTGAATGTCGCACTCAAGATTACTTTAGAATTTATTTTAGGAAATAGTACGCATCAATGACCCTTGATGTGTCGCAACCCTGGAGCCAGTTTGGCAGCACAACATGTTGACACAAGATTAATGTACACCATGAGGGACGTACCATAATGTTGCAGCCCAGATGACGCTATACGTTTTTTAGGAAATATAACCCTTGGTGTGTTTGCAGCCTTGGCGTCAATTTGGCATACATGCATGACACGACGGTCTATGGACCTTATATACACCTACCAAAGATAGATAACTTACGGGCAAATATTGGTGCATCAAACTGTTGCTAGAGGGCCCCTGATTGTGCTTACATTATCAACGTCACCTTCAATTTATTTTTGGAGTGAGAGCATAGTCAGAATGTTGAAACGATGACGGTTATTATGAGACCCGGGACCTTGTTCAAACCTGCCAAAAGTAAATAACAAACGGAAAAATATTAATGTATCATACTTTTGAAGGTGGCCCCTGAATGCGCATACATTTATTGACGTTACCAGAATGTTGCAACCCTGAATATATTTTTGGAGTGATGTGATATTATAATTTTGACTTTAACGGTTATTTTGAAAGCTGGAATCGCAAGTTAATTATATAGCTACCTATAAAATGGTAGTCCTCGTAATTTTTCATTTTGTTCACAAATAAACAATAAATTTTCTCACACAAAACTAGTCCATCCTTAAACCAGAGAATGAGACTTTCACCACTGGGTTATTGACTCTGCAGCTGCCAGAGATGTATATATTAATAACACACTAAAGTTGCACCACACTATTGCTAGAGTACCCTGATTAAGAATACTTTATATTTAATTCTGGGCTATTGGCGAGCATAATTGACGAATACGTTTGATGAAGGGTTCCTTTCGTCCTCAGACTTGTTTTAATTTTTGAAATATCACCCGACAAGCTGTCAACAATAGGTCATGCATGTTCTGATGACGTCACCAATCGTGTTAAATCATTTCAAAACTTGCCGACAATCTTTCACTGCTAGATCGAGAAATAACCGCCCATTTCCCCACTTGAGGGTGTTGACGTCACTGATGGCGTGTCACCCATAATCGTAGCTAGTTTTCTGGCAGCCGTCGAGGCGATAACACATCATGGAAAGCAAACTAGTACCCAAAAACATTTGCACGCACAAAGAAAAGCCAGTGAAACCACTCCCTCTATCCAATATTTTGAACACGCTGTTACCACTGGACGATGTCGACTCCAAACGAATAATCGTGCCCTGTGTCCAGTTATAAAATGTAGAGTAAATGTTGTGGTGTCTACCTGCACAGAGTGACAAGATCTGCGTGCTTACAAGATATCCACATTAATGTTTTTCAACAATATATAGTCTCCTCATAAGATAAGATTAACTTACCATGATATCTTTCTGAGGCGCATGTGCGGTTACCATATGGCCATTGGCAAGAAATACGAGGCCGAGCACCTTTCCCACAAATGGGTAACCTATCTCACTCAAACTCACCCACTGTGCAGGGTATGGTACATCATCGACGTCACTGTCTATCGAAGGTGTATAGGTTGGACACCCGTCGCCAGATATTGCAACGATTTGCTCAACACACTGGTCGTGGATGTATGCAACACGCAACACGCTAACTGAGACAGTAGATGTTATTGATCTCGAGCAGCCAACGGTGGAAACACACATCTGAAACCTTTATGTGATCAATACTAATTACTATAGGCACTGATCGTTGATGCATACTGCACTCGTAGTGCTAGAATCTCAAAACCCAACGGTGATAGCCATTGATTAAACCAGTGGTTCTCAAACAGTGGTAGGTAAACCCCCAGGTGTACGCGCACGATTTTCCGTGAGTACGCGAGCAGTTATCTAGAAGAATGTGGCAAAATGACACGAGAACAAAATGTAGTGGGGAACAAAGCGTGGCGGGGAATTTTCGAAGTAACTGGGGTAAATTTCTGACATTTGACTTGTCATTTTGGGAAATATTACTGTAAGGGTACGTTAGACTTTAATAATGATCAAGTCTAAACTTTGTTTGAGAACGAGTGGTTTAAATACAATGCTATGTGTTGTTTATTGATATTCCACACATGTTTAATCTTCATCATAATAATCTTAATATAACGAATCAAATAAAAAAAGCGTCAGAGTATGTTTTCATTAATCCTGAATTTCTTAATAATAAAAGCCAATAACTAGTTAAAAAACATTGATTTCGATTTTTATTTAGATTAAACTAAACATGGTACACATTGACCTTTGTAGTCCCTACATTATATTTGATATATTATGGTCCCCATGAAGGTTAGACATTTCGTCAGTGTGCCGTGTATGTTTGTACTATATAATGTATAATCTATCTAAAGTTTTTATTGCTATTTTATAAATGGCCTAGAAGAAGCCAAGTTTTAGATCATATGATATTAAATGTAAACATGTTTCCCTTACAACTTTAAAGGCAGAAGATGTTGAAATTCCATCTAAGACTTCGGTCAAATCATTTGCACGACCCTCTTTAAGCTAATGATTGATCAAAAGCATAGCCAGGATTATTTTTTAAGCCATATCTTATTACTATTATAATTTTATTTATTATTTTTCTTCATGTTTATTAAAAAAGAGCGGTGCCAATACATGTCACATCATCGGTTTGGGTTATTACATGCTGTATTGTGAACTCAAAACCATTTTACCAGCATATATTATAATATTGTATAAAAACATATAAACGATTGTATGAAACATTATTGTGGACATATAGTGTACTGATTCTAAACAATTATGTCTATCATATTCTGTTTTATTCACAAAAACGTGTCTCACCAACTCCTAATTTTCGGTTTCAACATGTATAGAATAATCATCGCCAAACAGGCACCAGATTTTAGGTTGCGTCATTCTGATGATATCACTCGTGACCTAATTTAAACCTGGTTCATCATATCATGTTAGTGTGTTCACCAAATTAGCACCAGACGACACATTAAGATGACACAAAAAAAGAGTCAGGATTTTACACAACAACGGTCAATGACTTATGTTACACAACCAATTTCCTGTTTCAACTTGTTTATAATATAGAGCACCACGCTGGCACTGGTTTTAAAATTAACAATCAGGCTTTCGACATTCTTAAGACATCCTTGAAGAATAGATTCAGGGTTGCGACATTCTTAAGACATCCTTGAAGAATAGATTCAGGGTTGCGACATTCTTAAGACATCCTTGAAGAATAGATTCAGGGTTGCGACATTCTTAAGACATCCTTGAAGAATAGATTCAGGGTTGCGACATTCTTATGACGTCAATAAATGTATGCACAACCAGGAGCCCTCTAGCTTTAGTTTGTTTTTGATGTACTTTTTTAAGCAACTCGTCTTTCTTAGGTTATACGCCTACGTACTAATTACGCTAATGATTTGGGGATGAGGAAGATTGAATTTGTGGAAGTGTATCTGAATTTGCATGTAGGAAGAGGGGAAAACTATTTTTCTTCAGTAAACTGGTGGTTTAAGGCGTCCCTTTCGTGTTAGAATAGACTGCCGATGACAGGAAGTTTGGGTTCTAATCCCGGTCAGCTGTACTGATGGTGGTTTTTCTAGGGTAAAAAGTTAATCTAATAAAAAAGGATGAAAAGGGTAAATAAAAAGGGTTACAATATAAAAATGAATTAGAAAATTAAAGGAGCTATAATGTAAAAAAGGGAGAATACCAAAAATACTATAAATTCTTTAAAAGTAGATAGAGCAAAAAGGGTAAAAGGGATATAAATGGTAAAAGTGCCAAAAGGTCAAAAAGGGTAAAACGTCAATAAGGTATTATCAGATAGGGTATACAAGTTAAAGATGTAAAAAGAGGTGATTGGAAAGAAAAGGATAAATGCTCAAAAAAGACAAAAAGGGCAAAAATTGCTAAAAAGGTAGATAGTACATGAGGGGTAGCGTAATAAAAGGGCAAAAGTACCAAAAGAGCAAAAAGATAAAAAAAGTAAAATATTCCAAAAAGACCAAAAAGTTAAATAAGGCAAAAAGTACAAATGGATTAAAAGGGTAAAAGTTCCAAAAAGGCAAAACGTGTAAAAATGCCAAAAGTTTCCAAAAGTGTAACAATGCTAAAAAGGACTAAAAGGGCAAGAAGCATATTTAGTGGAAAAATCTTAAACGGAAGGAAAAGGGTAAATGGGATAGAAGGGTATAAAATTATAATATTTTTATCAGATATACTTTTTACCCTTTTTACCCTTTTTACTATATCTGACGCTTTTGCAATTTTTACAACATTTAACATTTCTACCCTAAAATAAAACCCTCTTTTCCACTTTGTCCTTTTTTGGTTTACTATCCTGTCTGCATTTTTTACCCTTTTAAACTGTTTTACACCTTTTACCCATTTCACCTACCCTCTTTAACCTTATTTTAAAAACCAATTAATAAGCTATACCTTTTTACAATTTTTGTATTTTTTTCCTCTTTTTACACCAGGCCAGAAAAGTTTAGATACGGGAAATCTAAAAATATCCTCTGGGAAATAGGGGTGTGGGGGCTATAAATCTACAAATCTCTTTAGGTCAGAAAGAACAATAAAATTTGGCAAATATGTAGATGTACTACTCTAGATATTCAAATAAGTTCTAAAAACTTAAATTTCAAAGTTGAGGTCAGAGAAATGAGGGAGGTTGGAATTTATATTTTCAAAACTAATTGAAACAGCTACTTAACACTGTCGTATATAACAACATTCAACAGAAATATAACTGTACCGTACCATCAAATCTGATAATTTTAAATTGGGGCTCTGGGAAATAGGAAGAGGGGTGTTAATGGAAAACAATGCTTTTAGTTACAATGATTAAGAACTGTCAAGAATGTAGTGCCCAAATAGTTGTAAATATTTAAATTTTCTAATTCGTGGTCCGTGAACGATTTGGATGGGATTTCCAAAACCCATATCAAAAACTACTTCTCATTGTGGTTAAAGATTTAAATTTTTGAGCCTTTTATAAGATACACCTTCAAACATTATGAAAACAATCTAAATTTCAAAGTTAATATTATATAATATTGCTCTTGTGGTATAAAAGTGAAATATTTACTTACAGAAATAGGGACAACACCAGATAACCAGAAGCGTCTGAAATGTTTTAATTTCAAAACAAGGGTCAGATCATTGGATTGGGAGTAGGAGTGGGGGGATTTAAAATTCCAACCGTGTAGACAACAACCATTTTTGGTGCGGTAGGAAAATTATAGAATTGCAAGTAGTTACAAAGACCACTCCATATGATCAGAAAATACTGAAAATTGGTTCCAAAATCTAGGCATGTAAGATTTCACAATCGATTAGGAAAAAGATGCTTGGTATATTTGAAAATCGAAATATGGCCAGTAATTACAGGGACCAATATCTATATCTATAAAAGGCCATAATTTAATTTTTATGATTTTTTTAAACTTGGATGCACTTTTTACAAATTTTGTTCAGTAATAATGTATCTTGCACCGTTATACTTTTATTATGATCGCTTTTGTACAAAGATTTTTTGATTACATTAAATCCCTATTTTGATATACTGTTTTAGTCAGTCTGCTTATTCTTTACGATTATTTACATAATTAAAGCCAATAAAGAATCAATATTTAAAATTATATAAACTATTGAATACTTTTACCTTTGATTAATTTTAATATTACAATTAAAAATAAAGCTTCTTAAATATTCCCCGTGAGAATAACTGGCACACAAGCTAGTTAGTTCTAGTAACAGGTACACAGCACACTCAGATTCTTACAAAAATAAAATTTATAACATGGCTAAATATTGTGTGCACACTACTAAATTGGTAAGGTTTAAACCCAAAGTATGAACGATTATTTGAAATAATCACTCCATTTCTGTAACTGGGCTCGTGCATTATTAGGTGTAGCTAAATAAATCCCTAATTTTTTTTTATCACCAAGTTTTACTACTTGTTCAGGTTGTACGCATATATGATAATTACTCTAATGGGTTAGGAATGAGAAAGGAAGAATCTTAGAGGTAATCTAACCACATTCGCCAGGAAGGAGAGTGGGAAATAATCTAGAAAAATCCACCTTCAATAAACAAGACTGAGATTCCAACCACTATTTCTTCGTTAGCAGCAGGCCAATCTAACACGAGAGTGAAGTCTTAGACCGTTCTACCACTGAGGTGAGTATCAATCCTGATTTTTTTTTTCTATACTATGGCCACTGTTTCAATGTCAGGTTTGGTCGAGGTTAAATAATAACCTCATCTTAAGATGTTTATTACCGGTTTCAATGTTAAGTTATCACATAACCTGAGCTTAAACTTCAGGTTTCACTAGCTCGAAGAAGGTGTAGAGGTTAGTGAGTAAACTTCAAGTTAATTACCGTAGAGAGCAACATGGCCACCACTCTGCCAGCTGACTGATCAAAACATTCCAATGTGTATTGGATTTAGTTAAGATAAAGTTTAATGATGTTATTTGATTCAAGATTCAGATATTTATGATATGCTGGAATGTTTTAAAAAGCGTAAAACTCCTACATTTTGAACAAGAACTAATAATTATTTCGGAAAATTTGTTGAGCGAGATTAAAAAAAAGTTTTAGACCTACGAAAACGATTGCAACCGATTTGTTAGAGATTATTGGAGATAGTTTTGGAAGATAACAAATGAGAGCCTAGCTATCGGAGTTATAAAACGAATAAATACAAAATATATAGACTTATGGTGATCGTTAGTATTGAAACAAATATAAATGAAATATTATTTGATGATTGAATAGTTTGGCCGAAGGAATATAAGAAGGCCTAGCCAATATTTTGGTAGCCAGTAATATCAATTGAAAAGTGGGTCTTTACAATGCTTTATTAATCTAAACATTTCATAGTTATGTGGAAAAACAACTTTTACTTGCAATTTTAATTCCTTTTTCGAGAACTTCATAAAGGTCTAGGCGTATTTGTATTAAGTACCTTACCCTACAGCTATTAAAGTTTCACTTTAAACATGAACATATTCGTCGAGAAGAAATTATGCATACACACCTGTGGTAGCCTAGTGTTTAAAAACTAAAACCTCTGTGGCTATGTAGAACCTTCTTGCAACTAATTGTCACGCCTATGCTCTGTAGTGTAAAATATTTCCTTTTTTTTCTGTATTAGTTTTACTCTAGGGGGCCTACTTATTAGTGTAATAGTTTTGGGAGAGAATTGACAATGTTTTCCATGAAGGCCTAGGCCTATTTGTTTTAAATAGCTATCCTGTGGTATCATAATTAATATTTCCCTTGAAACCTTAACCCAGTTATTGAGGAAAAAATGTTCACATCCAGCTTGTGCCTATTTAAAAATAAACAAAGAAGGCCTAGTGGTTTAAACAAATCAACACTAACTCATAAATGATGATTCAATAGAAAGAAAAAAATGTTACTTGAATTTTGTTAATCCTTTTTCTAACATTTCATAAAGGCCAATGTCCAGTTGTATTACATAGCCTACACTTGTTAAAGTTTCACTTAAAACCTGAAACCAGTCGTTGAAAAAAACATATTCACAAATCTCTGTGGTAACCTATACGGTGTTCTATAAGTCACTTTTATCTATACAAAATAGTAAATCATTTTCATCACAAGGATACGGAGAATCAATTGATACCTTATTATTAATTATTCTAAAACCTTTTTGTGTTTGTAATATACAAACAACTCACCAAAACTATAGAGAATTGTAGATATTAAACTGATGATAGAAATATTAATTTTAGTTATCTAGATGTACGTTAATGGTAACTACCAAGTTATTAAAGTATTAAAATATGCAATTAGTAATACTTTCTATTAGCAAAAACTATTCCAAATTGTCAAAACCTCATATTTCGATCATTATTGACACTATTTCTTTAAATATTAGGATCCCGCTCAGCGATATGACAATACCCCGTGACTTAGGTGAGTTTTGATTTAATTGTTTATCATAACAAATAATTATATTAAATTTGGTTTGAGCTTAAATTGATTCTCCATATCTTTTTTAATAGAAGGATGACGTTAAATTTTTATTTATGTACTAGTTCATATAAATTCAATCCCGGTTGGTTCCACTGAGTGTTGTTTTTCCTAAATGGTTTCCCGTACTCTCTTCACACAAATTTAGGTACACTTACTTTAAATTCAACCTTTCTAATCCCTAAAACATTAGCACAATTAGTACAAAGCCATATAACACATGCTGGTAGTAAGATGTTGTGCAAAAAGTGGGATTAGATAATTTTATAAAAGTCATTATTTAATTAATTAATTAATTAAGTGAATGTTTTGTGTTTGGAAAACTATTAAACCATTATAAATTAATTATGTATGAATGCTAATTTCAGATTGGAGACTTAATTTTGAATAAAGTACAAATTGTTGAAAAACTACAATACAGAGACGCTTCAGTTGATTTCTGTGTACAAGTTATTTTTCAACAAATTATTCAATTTAACTAATATCATGTGAATTGAGTTAATAATCAAATTTCACTTATTACTATTTATTTTATTAAATTTAAAAATGTAATTTCAGTTAAAAAAGTTTATTTTTTGTTTTATTGTGCCCTGTGTTTTACTAATGGTCCGAGCTAGACACACATGTACATTACTGAGGAGGGGTTTAAGAAGGTATATTTAAGAAGAAATTCGCCGGAATCTGCGTAGCGGGACTGTGGTAAAGCATTTAAGGAAAAACACCACCAGAAAACTAGGCTGCCATCGTCAACAAGAGAGATGCCTCAGAGATCATCCCCTCTTTTTCAGTTTCCACGCTCCCAATATACAAATTTAAGACTTATTTGGGAATCATATATATTATTTTTAAGTGTCTACCTAATTTAAACTTTTATGTTATAACCACATTTTAAATAGTGTTCTGTTATAGTTGTATTGATTTTAAGCGCTTCCAATTCCCGGGTCCAATTTTGAAATTCCATATGTCCAGACGCTATTATGCTATCCGGAAAGGTCTATTTAATTAAATTCCGAATTTGAATTTTTTAACTTAGCAATAAATTGTTTTTTATATTAGCTTAGGAAATGTTTAGGGTCCCCGCCTAACAAATTTTCCACTCCGTTCAATTTGACATCTTAAAGATATCAGATTTCTATAATGTTTGAGGTGATCCTTATACTAATCTGTCAAAATGTCAATCGTATAACACTGTGAAAAGTAATTTATTATTTTAATTGTTACCATTTTCAGACGCCTAATTTCACCAGCCCCTTTTTATAAATAACTAGTAATTAACATTTATTTGAAGTGATTACTTAACATTGCTGAAAAATTTAAAATTTTCTACCTCATCTAAAAAGGCTTGTTTTTAATTGTAGGCCTACATTACCCCCACGCCCTCTACTTTCTTCCCTATTTTCTGGAGTCTCATTTTGAAATTTAAAAGGTTACGATATTTATGGTTACCTGAAATGGTCCCTATACCTGTTTGCCAAATTCAGGTTTTATATCACATAGATATGTAGTTTTTTCTATTGGTTTTGGAAAATTAAACCTCTGGCCTCACTCCCACCCCAACCTCCAATCTCCCAACACCTCTTGGCACCCTTTCCCTAACTACCACTTAGAAATTACAAATATTAAGATTTATTTGGTTAATTTGGGGTTGTACAGACAAATTTAAATTTTCTACTACATCTAAAATATTTTATAGTCCCTTTTCCGCAATATTAAATTGAAATTCTAAGGTTCATTTAATTATATGAAGTTTTCTTTCAACCTGTCTGTCAAATTTTAATTTCCTACCTCATCTAAAAATTCATTTTCTAGTTATAGCCGCCCTATCTGTCTTTACCCAAATTTGAAATGTCACTTTTTTTTTCAGATTATTTGGGGAAATCGCTCTACATTATTTCCAAATTTCTGTTTTCTAGATAATATATCCAATTTTTTTGACAACCACTATAGCCCATCCTCCATTTAACTTTCTTGTGAATTGAATTTTGCCAAAACCCTTATTATCGGATGCCTTTGACCTGAAAGGAAACTTGATAAACTGGATATAGTGTGGAGATAGGATGATGGGTAAGGCAGGGGTGTTGATTATCACCAATTATTTTCAACCTATATGTGACACATCCTCTACCCCATGACGACCAGTTCCTCCTCTTTTCGCCCCTAAACTGCAGCGGAGTCGGAATATTCCACTTACACCATCTGGCGGAGGAGAAGCAAACTACGTTCACCACCAAGAGGCCACGGCAAAAGGCTTCTAAACGACGAGAGAAATAGATTATAATTGACATAGATTTATTATTATGTAAAGGTTGATAGCATATATGTGTAAGGTTTTTTCTTCCAATCATCACTATGTATTTAGAATAAGTATACCGTAGAGATTAAGGCCACGATATAATTGTATTAGTAATATTATTACAGTAGGACCATGTATATTTACTGATGTATCTAAGGACATTTTGTATGGCTGGGACACTCCGTTGCATATGGTCACAAGAACAGACTTTTTCTGCTCTGTGTGATGTCCATCCTTCTATATTCTGCTCCAGTATTCTCCTATCTAGATCTACCTAGATACAGATACAATCATCTCCGTTCTGTATACAACCGGTCCCTTCTCTTGATCCTCGGGGCTCCGCCCCACGTCCCAAACCGCGTTCTCCTGACCATTTCAGGCCTCCCCTCCCTGGACAGCTGTATCCGCGGTCTGGTGAAGAGATTTTTCAGTCGGGCGCTAGCTAGATCCAACAAGATCATCCGGGGCATCCCTACCACCGTATCAGGGACGGCGTCGTGAACCTCTTGGTCGATGTCGGCAGGTGACCGAGGAGTCAAATCGGGGGAGTCGTGACCCCCCTCATAGTCGTGTGAAACTGGGGGGAGGCCAGATAGTGGATGATGCCGGATTAAAGGCCGAGATACGCGAAATAGGGTGGGTCGCCTGGCTGTTCGCAACGGTGTAAGGGAACCCGTCTACTATTATACAACCGACCAGGTTTTATGTGCTGTGTGGGGGGGACCTAATCCCCTCTCACCTTAAATTTATTGTTGTGCCATAATTTGGGATGGAAAAATATAAAAACATTTTCCTAGTATCATAAATATTTGTAATCTTCGAGAACCCCAAGGGGTTAGTGAAAGTTAAAATTTCTTTATGTTTATAATTAATGTATTTTCAAATGTATTATGTGAAAAATAATAAAAATTCCTTGTGAAAGAAAGAAATACTTTTTCTGCTCTGTGTGCTGTCCATCCTTCTCTATTCTGCTGTATTTTGCTACATATCTAGATACAGGTGCAATCGTTTCCGTTCTGTGTATCACCGGTTCCTTCACTTAATCCTCGGGGCTCCACCCCTTATCCCGAATCGCGTTCTCCTGGCGACGTCAGGCCTCTCATCTCTGGACAGCCGTATCCGTGGACTGGCAGAGAGCCAGCTCCAAATATATCGTCCGAGGGCGCCAGATCACCCCTACCATGGCATCAGTTGGCGTTGTGGACCCCATGGTTGATATTGGAAGGTAACTACGAGTCTAGGCGAGGGCTGCGTGACCTCCTCCTCTGGCTATGAGCGGCTAGAGGGGTACGGAGGTCAGGAAGTGGGAGATGCCGGCCTCAGGGCTGTTTTCAGAATGGAATGAAGAGCTGCCCAGCCAGGCACACCCTCCTCTGGCTATGAGCGGCTAGAGCGGTACGGAGGTCAGGAAGTGGGAGATGCCGGCCTCAGGGCCGTTTTCAGAATGGATTGAAGAGCTGCCCAGCCAGGCACACTAGCTATAAGAGGCCAGGTTGAGGAGGTGGGAGGGCGACCATTATTACTATTCCAGAGGGAATATATGGGTTGCGTGTGGGAGGAGACTACTCCCTCGCTTATAAATATATATTATATAGTTCTTTTCAAGGACTCTACTAATTATGTTTTTTATTCCAGATCTAGAAACTCACGAGAAACCAAAAGGTTGATGTTTGATACATTTTGTTTTGTGTTGTTTACGAATGTATTGTATAGATTCCATTGTATTTAGGATAAAGAAAATAAATTACTCATGAAAGAAAGACATAAAAAAGAATATGACTGACTAGTATAATAATAAATTATCATTGGAGAATAACTGCCGTTTCTATCGTTATCTGGTGCGCAACAGCGGCTGATCCTCATTAAGACTGTACCTCTCTCCCCAGGTACGCACCACCCCAGGTGGTTCTCCAGTTTTCCCACACCCTTTCTATAGGTAGCTACAGTCTCTGGTCTTCTCTCTACCCCCAACCCCTTCTCCGGCTCCAGGATTCATAACATCTCACTTAGCCGTGACGAAATATGGAGAATGGCTTGCTAAGGAAGCTTTGGGATGATCTAGGAATGTCATAATAGGAGGACGTGTGAGAAATGCATATGGCTTGCTAGTATTAGCAAAGTAAGAAGAAGGGCTTCCAAAATATAACTAATGCATTAGTTAAAGCCGGAAGAAAGTATGGAATCGAAATTCAAATTGAGAAGTCAAAGGTAATGAGGATATCCCAGATAGAAGATCTACTGAACATCGCGGTGGGAAATACATACCTGAGGAATGTGGAACATTTCAAATATTTAGGAAGTTTAATTACGACAGACGTGCAGTGTACATGGGGGATAAAGTCAAGAATAGCAATGACCAAGGCTTCTGTCAACAAGAAGAGGATGCTAATGACTATCAAACTTCCTGAAGATGAGGAAGAAACTGATGAGGTGCTACAAATGGAGCATTGCTCAGTATGGAGCTGAAACATAGACCATAAGGAAAAAGGAGAAGACTTTTGGGAAAGCCTTGAGATGTGGTGTTGGAGGATAACTGAGAGGATAAAGTGGATGGACCGAATGACTAATCAAGGGGTTCTTAGAAGAATACATTAAAAGAGAGCAATACTCAAATGATTTTACGAACAAAGGCTAACTGGCTGGATATGAGAATAAATGCATGGCTTATTTAGTGATTTCGTAGAAGTCAAAGTGGAAGGTTAAAGGAAACCAGGAAGACCACGCATGCAACTTACTGATGACCTCAAACAAGGAAAGAAGATAAAGTTTCAGGATCTAAAAAGGAAGCTCCAATGGGACAGTGAAGGAATCAATTCTAACAAGGCAATGGACCTAGTAATAATTATAATAATAATAATTAATACTTATTAAAAATATACTTTTACCTTCCCTTCATTTGGGTGTACAAATACAATGAACACGACCTCCCTTGTTTAGGTTTCCACGAAATGATTGAAAACAACACATCTCCCTCGGTGGTACGTACATATAGAGAGAGTGAAAGTTATTTTATCCACACAACAACAAATTACACTTATTTTTTATTTAGCTTATGTAAAAACTTAATGTATAAAATCTTATTGATACCTATTGTAATATATTTTTGTTGGTTTGGAAAATTTTTTAAAGCGTACAAATTAAAAATTAAATGTAAAAATCGAAATAAATTAAAACACAAGCATAATCTTTAGTAATTATATTGTTGGTGGAAATCTGAAAAGTCCTTTAGAATATAACATACGCTCCTCTTATATAATAACTGCTATAAAGACAAGTTATAAAATTAATGTTGTTAGTTAGTTTTCACCACATCAACTGTAAATAAAAATACCGTACCACCAATAGCCTAACATTGTATATAATAAAAGATTTCACCACGGCTAACCTTTAAAATCGGAGAAGTAGTTGATTATGTAACTGTTACAAATATGGGTTCTGATAATTTTGCGTTTTATTACTGATTTAATTCCTTGTTCATTGGGGTACACTCTTTTCAACTTATATAATAACAGACAATAATTTTAATGCTGCTCTTTGATGCAGAGTTATTATAATAATATTGAAAATTAATCTAACAGAGCCTATTTTTTTTCTCTTATTAATTTTATTTATATTATAATTATTACCATTATTATTATTGTTATTATTTTGACTTTTATCATGAAAGAATATCCAAGCTCATATAATATTTAAGGAAATCCCTTACTGCTAATTACTTTGTTATTAAGCTCCTTATTAATATATTTAGTTCCACCTTAGTAGTAAGAAAGTACATCTACCATTACACAAAAGAAATCTTAATTGGCGAACAATGGGGCCCTTAATTGAGTAGGGAGGGT